>CAUYRH010105336.1:0-12558 GCA_963574655.1 Perodicticus potto | reverse complement strand
CCAAGGAATTCTTTGAAGAAGTTACAAAAGAAGAGGTTATAAATGTTTCTAATACGAATAGTTATTATTATTTATTTTATTTTATTTTATTTTTAAAAAAATTTTTATTAAATCATAATTGTGTACATTAGTGGAATCATGGGGCACAATGTGCTGACTTCATATACAATCTGAAATATTTTCATCGAACTGTTTAACATGGCCTTCATGGCATTTTCATAATCACTATATGTAAACATTGATATTCTATATTTAGTAAGTTTCACCTGTACCCTTCTAAGATGCACCGTAGGTGTGATCCCACCAATCACCCTCCCTCCACCCATCCTCCCCCACCCCTCCCCTCCCTTGCCCTTTTTCCCATATTGTTGTGCTATAATTGGGTTTTTGCCTTCATATGAAAGCTATAAATTAGCTTCATATTAGGGCTGAGTACATTGGATACTTTTTCTTCCATTTTTGAGATACTAAAATGTCGGCCTGAATTTTAGTTTTGCATAGCAAGGGGGTTCTTTTTTTGTTTGTTTGTTTTTGAGACAGAGTCTCGCTATGTCGCTCACAACAACTTCAAACTCTTGGGCTTAAGTGATTTTCTTGCCTCAGCCTCCCAAGTAGCTGGGACAACACGTGTCTGCCACAATGCCTGGCTATTTTTTTGTTGCAGTTGTCATTGTTGTTTGGCAGGCCTGGGCTGGATTTGAACCTAACAGCTCTGGTGTACATGGCTGGCACCTTAGTTGGTGAGCTACAGGTGCCGAGCCAGCAAGGGAGGGGGAGGTCTCAAAAAAAAAAAAAAAAAAAGCAAAGGGGGTTCTTTAGGGGTGCAAAGGAAAATGGGTCTGGCACACTTTAAGTGCATCTTGGCCTTCGTCCTCTTGGGAGGTCGATGACTTTCTACCAATGGCACATTTTAGCTGACTGCTGCCAGGCTGAGGCTGCCCCAGCTGCTGCATCTGGGCCCTGCCGTGGAGCTCCAGCCCCTCTCTGCTGGAACCTTCTGCTCCTTCTGGCTAGCAAACAGGGAAGAGGGGACAGCCTCCTTTTTGGCTGTGAAGGCCTCTCAGTTCTTCATCTGAGCTGGACCACAGGAAATTGCTTTTGAGCCCAGGGGGAGGCTGGGAGTATCTGTCCACGTATGTGTCACGTGGGCCAAACCAAAAGCCAATTAAATCAGGCCAAAATGTCACGTTAGAGGTAATGAATACAATGAATATTGTTTCCTTTGGTTTGATTAGTTTTTCATTTTTTTAATTCACATCTTATTTTGTAATTTTTGTATTGTCATTGTTACTCCTGCAAACTGATTTTTGATGTTTAGGGGGTCACCTTTGGCATAAAGCATCACCTGGCATAAAGCATTTCCTTCATTCCCTGTTCTGCAGCCTGTTATGTGTGTGATCTGGGGTGGTTGATCCTTTTAGCCTCACTTTCACCATCTGTAAAGAAGGAAAATATTAACCCTACTTCCTCAGGGGGCTGCTGGCATTAAACTGTGTAGTGCAGGTGTGATGTTGGGGCGAGGTTGTGTACCCCAGCAAGGCTGATTGGGATTCAAGGGCTTGTTCTTTGCACAACTTAATCTGGGGGTCCTATTTCTGAGACTTCTGGACGGGGATCCCTCTTCTGTGTCTTGACTTTTCCAAAACATCCCCCAGAAAGGCCTGGATGAACATTTTCTATTATACTGAGCCATCACTGTATCCAGCCATCTTTCCAGCATGTGAAATCAAGTCCAGGACATTCAATATGAGACAAACCACAGTTATTCTTCTTCCTTTTTCCGGAGGGGGAAGCAAACAAAACAACCCCAGCCCCCTTGGTCTCCCCCCACAGCTCTCCTTTTGTCCCGCTGCAAACATTGTGACGTTTTTGGCGGGAAGTTATTTTGTGTATGTGTGAACTAGAATTTTGATAGACAGGGTAAGTTGCAATCCAATTCTAAACTATAGATTTTCAAGCAGATTGATGCAACAAATTGTTAGCAAATAGCAGTTTGCAATTTGATGCTAATTAGACATAAGGCAAATATGTGCCATGACAAATTAGCGGCGAACCATACTGCAGGGGATTAGTGAGAGCTGGCACAGCCCGAGCCCAGCTTCACACACCTCCCTCTCGCCGTCGGCGGCGGCCCCGGCAGGGCCCAGCCAGCCTCGCCTCCCTGGAGCTCCCAGGCCAAACCTCGCAGCCAGGCTCTGCGTCTTCACTGCTGCCCGTCCTCTCATTGGTCAGCCAGGCTCTGCGTCTTCACTCCCGCCCCGCCTCTCATTGGTCAGCCAGGCTCTGCGGCTTCACTCCCGCCCGTGCCTCTCATTGGTCAGCCAGGCTCTGCGTCTTCACTGCTGCCCATCCTCTCATTGGTCAGCCAGGCTCTGTGGCTTCACTCCTGCCCATGCCTCTCATTGGTCAGTCAGGCTCTGCGTCTTCACTCCCGCCCCGCCTCTCATTGGTCAGCCAGGCTCTGCGGCTTCACTCCCGCCCGTGCCTCTCATTGGTCAGCCCGGCTCTGCGTCTTCACTGCTGCCCGTCCTCTCATTGGTCAGTCAGGCTCTGCGTCTTCACTCCTGCCCATGCCTCTCATTGGTCAGCCAGGCTCTGCGGCTTCACTCCTGCCCGTCCACTCCTTGGTCAGCCAGGCTCTGTGTCTTCACTCCCGCCCGTCCTCTCATTGGTCAGCCAGGCTCTGCGTCTTCACTCCCGCCCATGCCTCTCATTAGTCAGTCAGGCTCTGCGACTTCACTGCTGCCCATCTTCTCATTGGTCAGCCAGGCTCTGCGTCTTCACTCCCGCCCATGCCTCTCATTGGTCAGCCAGGCTCTGCGACTTCACTGCTGCCCATCTTCTCATTGGTCAGCCAGGCTCTGCGTTTTCACTCCCGCCCGTGCCTCTCATTGGTCAGCCAGGCTCTGCGTCTTCACTCCTGCCCATGCCTCTCATTGGTCAGCCAGGCTCTGCGTCTTCACTCCTGCCCATGCCTCTCATTGGTCAGCATGCTTTTTTCTGAGAACTACAGAAGGTTCTGGGAAGCTCATAGGATATACAAAGATGTAAAAATATTTACCTATTTTATGAAATTGAAAATAATCACAGACAGGACATGCAGACAAGCAAAAAGGAAAAGAAAGAGAGGGAGAGAAAGAATTAAACAGAGAAGAGAAAAATAATCTCAAATAATCTCAATAGTAACCACTGTTAGTAATTTTCTGTTCATCCTTTGTGATCTTTGTTTCCATGAAAAATACACATACAGATAACGTAATGTGTTACATAGGCATGTACATGATATATGTAATTATTATTTAGTTATTATTTAAAACAAGAAAAGGGTCATACATATGCTGTTCACAGCCTTATAGTCTCACTTAATTTTATATTATGGATATTTTTCCAAGTCCATGAACATAGATCCACGTTTGATAAAAATAGTTGCACAGTGTTTTTTTCTATTAATTCACCCGGGACTTCACTCCCCGCCCCCAGCTGTTGGATACTTGGGTTGTAACTTTCTGCCCCTGTAAATACCGTAACTAGATGGTCTTGAACATTCATTTCTGCACATGGTGGTTATTCCTAAGGATACCTTCCTACAAGAGGGGTGAATGATGGGGTCGCTGCAGAAAGTATGCTGAGTTTTTTTTTTTTCCTTCTGGTGTGTTCATCTCCTGAGCCTTGACCAACCCTGGTGACCCTTTGCCTCTTTGCTAATTAGACAAAGTTACCTGTTCACATTCGATTGCCTTTGTTTAACAGTGAGGTTGATTATTTCTCAGGAATCTTACGTCTCTCCTCCCGGCCCCTTTGGGGTGTGTCTCAGGTTCTCAAAACCCCTACAAATCATCGCTGGAAATGGACTTCATGTTCAGAATTACTTTGCTAAGTTTCCCTGTCTCTTATCTGGACATTCACAGTCATGGACTCTGTGGAGATAACGCTGACCGTGTGTCCCTGGGAGAGGGGCTCTGCCTGGTAAGCTTGCCTGGTCGGAAGTGCCAGTGGGGGGGGGGGCTTAAAAATGGACATTTCCTTTCCTGCTGTCCATGATCCAGTTTAGCTGGGCTGTGGAGAGCGAGGTCAATGTCCAGTTGATTCTTCTCATGGAGGCATCTTGGATAAAGAGCACTGGAAGGTGGGAAATGGGAGTAGCCTCCAACCCACTGGATCCTCTCTCCACCATCGAAACTGATACTCGGGGTGGCGGGGTGTAAGGGTCACACCATGGAACCCCAATGGGGTGGAGGGACACTTTCCAGGAGGCCTTCGATGTAGCAAGACCTGGAATTCACGCTCTGGGTCCTTCCTAGGGCTGCCCCAACCCTGGCATGTAATTTAGAGACTTGAGTTCAAGCCCCAGGTCTGGAAACTGCTATTCTTGTAAGCTTGGGCAAGCCACTTACCTTCTTGGAGCTTCTGTTTCCTCAAAACGGGGCAAGAAAGGCATGAATAATGCAACCCCAGGGATCGAAATTAGTAGTGCTATCTGCATTTGCACGCTCGGATGAGCACGGCATGCGGCTGTGAAGGCATGAGTCGTAACATGATGTCCTTACATAAAGTTATATCATGGGATTCCACCAGCTGCCCTGGGAGCTGTGCGAAATGAAGATCCCATTACTGCCGGTGGGAACTTCAGAAGCGGCTGTTTTTTGTCCAGAAACAAGCAACTGTGTCCGTGTGTTCCCATGTGTGTGGGTAAGCACGATCCCATGTGGGCACCTTTTCAGAGGCATTGCGTGATTTTTTTAATTTTAAAATGTATGTTAAGATACAATTAACATATCTCAAATTCACCCCCTTAAAGAGTATAATCCATCTGCATGGACCTGTCATTCAATTGAAAACTCAATAATAGCAATTGAAATAATAACAATTGAATAATAGCAATTGAAAACTGCTATTATCATTCATATCAGGATGGACCAACTTATGGCAAGACTCTGAGAAACATCGTGATCATTTATTGTAATTTATTTTTGAGACGGAGTCTCAGTATGTCGCCCTTGGTAGAGTGCAATGGGGTCACAGCTCACTGCAACCTCAAATTATTGGGCTTAAGCGATTCTCTTGCCTCAGACTCCCAAGTAGCTGGAGCTACAGGTGCCCAGCACAACACCTGGCTATTTTTTGTTGCAGTTCTCACTGATGTTTAGCTGGCCCTGGATGGTTTTGAACCTGTCAGCCTTGGTGTATGTGGCTGGCACTGTAACCACTGTGCTATGGGCACCGAGCCACCATTTATTGTACTTTTAAATAAAACTGTTCACAATGATGATTTAAATAAATAGATAGGGAGATAATCATGGCATAGATATCCTTATATGTGAGTATGTGGGATAGAGATATACAGTTGAACTTTGAACAATAAGGGTCTGAACTGCATGGGTTTGCTCTTACGAAAAATTTTTTCTCAACAAATATATTGGGAAATATTTTGGAAATTTGAGAAGATTAAAAAAAACTCACAGATGAGCCACATAACCCAGAAATACTGTAAAAATTGTAAAAAGCAAGGTATGAGGCTGGGTGTGGTGGTTCACACCTGTAATTACAGCATCCTGGGAAGCCAAAGTGGGTGTGTTGTTTGAGGTCAGGAGTTTCAGACCAGATTGAGCAAGAGTGAGACCCTACCTCTACTAAAAATAGAAAAACTAGCCAGGTGTTGTGGTGGGCACCTGTATTCCCAGCTATTTGGGGAGGCTGGGGAAGGAGGATTGCTTGAACCCAAAAGTTTTAGGTTGCTGTGAGCTATGACACCACAGCACTCTACACAGGGTGACAGTGAGACTTTGCCTCCAAAAAAAAAAAAAAGTAAGGTATGTCTTGAATGCATAAAATATATGTAAATGCTTGACTATGTGTCATTCAGCTGTTTATATTGTTAGTAAGGCTTCTGGTGGGCAGGATTTTCTACTGTGTAAGGAGTTGGCTCTCCCAGGCCCTACTTTTCTTAAGCATCAACAGTGTATGTGTGTATGTTTGGAATTTTCTTTTTACTCTAACTGATCCTGGTCATTCCTTCTGACTATATTGTTGGTTGTATTTTCCGACTCATGATTGCTCTGCTTTAGAAAAGTGATTAACTTACTATTTGATCACCTCACTAGATTTTTTATGAGCTCTAATAGATTTTCAGATAGTCTAAAGGTAAACCATCATAAAAATGTAGATAATGATCCTTTTCCCTTCTTTTTTCCTAAATATTTTGTAATCTTTTTAGTGTCTCATTGTATAGAATTTTTAGAAGAATGTGAAATAAGGGCAGTGATAATGGATATCGTTATAAAGATCTTTCCCTTTGAAAAGATGGTGCAAATGTTTCATTAGTAGAAACAATGATCAATGATTGTTTTGATGCATGGTTTTAAAATGTTATCTAAGAAGGGTATGGGTGAAACTTACTGAATGCAGAATATAAAGGTCTTAACACAATAACTAAGAAAATGCCATGAATGCTATGTTAACCAGTTTGATGAAAATAATTCAGATTGTATATGAAACCAGCACATTGTACACCATGATTGCATTAATGTACACAGCTATGATTTAATTAAAAAAAAAAGTTATGTAAAGAAGTTAGCATTTTTTTTTTTTTTTAGTATTCTATACCTTTAAAAAATAAGATATGGGCTCCGTGCCCATAGTTCAGTGGTTAGGGCACCAGCCACATATACACTGAGGGTGGCAGGTTCGAACTCCACCGAGGGCCAGCTAAACAACAATGACAACTGTAACAAAAAATAGCCAGGCATTGTGGCAGGTGGCTGTAGTCCCAGCTACTTGGGAGGCTGAGGCAAGAGAATAGCTTAAGTCCAAGAGTTTGGTGCTGTGAGCTGTGACGCCATGACATTCTACTGAGGACTACATAGTGAGACTCCTGTCTCAAAAATAAATAAATAAATAAGAAAAGACTTGAATTTTTTTTGAAATATCCTCTCCTCAACTATGGATAATATTACTTCCTCTGTCATAGTCAATAGCCTAAATTATATTAATATTATATTTTCTAATGGTGAACCATCTTTGCTTTCCCTGAATTAAGCAGGCTTGATAATGGATCCTTTGTTATTTTCAATCTACTACTGGATGAGATTGTTGAAGCATTTTAGACAAGGAGGCTAGGAAGTCAAGGCTATAGATGTGAGAAAGCACCTGGGATGTTGATTGGACCAGGAGCAGAGTAGTTGGTTTGGAACACAGGGCCCATCAGAGGGCAGTGGAAGAGGACGGTGGAGCAAAAAACTGAGAATGATAAAGATAATAAAAAAAAAAAAAAACTGAGATGTGGAAGATGTGGCACCTTGAACCCTGGAGCAGAGATATAAATTACATATATGTATATTGATGATGTTTGGAGCCTTGAGAGGAGGTAAGAAACTCATGGTATTTGGCATGAGATGGAAAAAACTCTGATTAGAACTCCAAGAAATGTCCAACCTTCTGAACTCATAAAAATGCTGCTAGTTACCTAAGAAGAGCAGAGGACAGCAACAGTAGGAAAAGAAAAAGGGGAAAGTGCTTTATGAAAGAGACAGTAGTCAATGGTGGGCAAGTGAGATGAAAAATAATTTGCAATTGGTCATTTGCAGATTTTGATGGAATAGGTTTAGGTCAGATTAAAAGGAATTCAAGAGTTAAGAGATGGTGATAAAGATAATGTTGTAAGGATGTCATCTCATCACAATATTTATTACTAACATTATTATTATTATTAGAGTTATTCACACCCAAATTGTTGACATGTGAGCTAGAAGTTGTATGAAATAATTCAGCCATATTAAAACATGTGGCTATAGGAACACACACAATTATGGGAGCAAAACCAATGAAGTGAAAAAACAGCAGGAGACGACTTAGGAAAATAATGTTTAATTTCTTTTTTAAGCCTTCCGGGGGAATTCTTCAGACAGTTTTGAGAATGATCAATAATGAATGTCACAGTGAATTTATTTTCCTTGCAAATATTTATTTAAACAGTGTGTAATAGGCTATGTTTTGCCAGTAGTGTAGACTGCCTGGGCTCTGGGAAGCCCTGGGGTTTGAGGACTTGGCTATAACCACAGAACAGCCTCCTTTGCACAAATGATAGCCCAGCCTCTGGCTGTGAGCTTACAACAACGGCACCATGATAAGCTAGTAAATCTTGTTTTTTGAGTTTTGAGAACCATTTCTTACTAAGGAGATGGTTGAGTGTGTGTGCGAGTGATTTACTTAAAAGATATAAATCAAGGAGATTTATATTTAGCCCTATTACAATATTGTTTTAACATCTTTGCTTTCAATTATTTTCTAGTTAGGGGAATAAAGGGTTACTGATACAGCTAGAAAACTAGAAATTAGGCAGAACCCAAACATGGTCTTGTGAAAAGATAACCAGAACATGTAATTGTGGTATTTTATTTTGTCAGTGGCAGAAAATGTCAGTCTTTTACTTTTTTTGAATGTGCACACAAGGGGAGGCCACCTATTTGACCTTCACCTTCAACATATGTGTATTGTAGAGAAAAATGGAGGGACTCTTGAATTCTTGGATGTGTAAATGTTCCTTGCATCTCCTGCCTAGAGAGTTGCTTCTAAAGAGTGTTAAGCACAGCTTAGTTGACCATGACCTATTTTTTGTTACATTTTCCCTGTCATAAATCTTGGAGATTAGCTGATCTACCCTAATTTAGTGCACCTTGGACTTTACCTTGCACCAGTCACCTATAGTGTTTGCAAAAATACAAAACCCTGTGATGTCCCTGTCCCCATCAGCCATGAGAATTTTATTCATTATAACTGAGGTGAGGGTTAGGAATCAAAACTATTGACAAGCTATTATTTTAAAATATTTGCAGGATCTGTAGTGATGTCTCCTCTTATTGCTAATATAGATAAGTCTTTCTCTCTCTCTCTCTCTTTTTCTTTTTCTTTCTTATTAGTACAGATGGCTAGAGGTTTACTGGTTTTATTAATATCTTCAAAGAGCCAGGTTTGAGTCTATTAATTTTCATGATTTTTTTTTCTGTTTTTAATTTCATTAATGTCTATACTTATTATTTCTTTCCTTCTGTTTCTTTGGTTTACTTTGTTCCTGTTTTTTTTTTTCTTTTTATAGTTTCATAGAGTGGAAACAGGTTAATTTCAGACATTTCTTCTCTCTCTTAGGAGCATTCAATACTCTAAGTTTCCCTCTAATCACTGCTTTAGTTGTCTCACACAAATTTTAATATGCTGTTTATTGAGTTCACAATATTTTCATTCAGTTTAAGGTGTTTTATAATTTCCCTTGACTATCATTTAACTTTTAATCCATTTATGTCTTATATAAAGTATGGTTCTTTGAGACAGGTGGGTACTGTTTGATATTATTTAATCCACTCCAACAATCTTTGCCTTTTAATTGGAGAGTTTATGCCATTTATGTTTAATGTGATCATTAATATAGTCATATTAAGATTCACTGTCTCGGTAATTGTTTTACATTAGTTCCATCTGTTCTTCCTTCCCATTATATTTTTTAATCTTTATTTATAATAATTAAATATGTTTTATGATCCCATTGCATCTCCTTTGTTGGTTTGTTAGCAATAACTCTTAGTTGTGTTTTGTGGATGCTTTAAGGTTTACAGTGTAATCTGTAACTTACCACAGTCTGCCTTCAATGATATTGCACCACTTTTCAGGTGGCAAGGAACCTTACAACCTCTTCCATTTCTCCCTTTCCAGCCTTTTTGCTATTGTCACAATACATTTTACTTTTAAAACATTTTATATATGAAAAAAACCCAAAAAACTCATTTTACATATGTTATAAACCTCATGCTATAATGTTATAATTTTGCTTTAGGCAATCATATTCTAAAATGATTTATAAAATTTAAAAAAGCATTTTATCACATATTTACCATTCCCTTCTTCATTTATTCATATAGATTCTAACTTCTATTTGGTATCATTTTACATCTTCCTGAAGGATATCCTTTTTAATGTTTGTTACCATTCTGATGGTTTCAGCTTTTGTTTTAGTGGAAATCCTTTATTTCATCTTCATTTTTGAAGAATAGTTTTTTGGGGGGTATAGAACTGTAGGTTAGACTTTCTTTTTCAGTCCTTTGAAGATGTTCTGCTGTTTTCCATTGCATATATTTAATGGCTGTGTCCTGCATTTTAATTTTTCATGGTTTTGGAGTATAACTCTGCTATCATTCCATTTCTATGTCTGTATGTAATGTGTCTTCTGCTATGTAGTTGATTTTGTGATTATCTCTGCATCACTAGTTCAAGTAATTTGATTATAGTTTATTTTGTACTTTTTTCTCATGCTTCTTGTGTTTAAGTTTTGTTGAACTTATTTTATCACAACTGTCATGAAATTTCAAAACCATGTAGCTCGTATGTCTTCAAATATTTTTCTTTCTTTTTTCAGGGTAATAAAGAGATTTAGGAAGAACAAAGAGAAAATTTAGAGTACTTCCAAAGAGAGCTAGAATTGGGTCCCTCACATGGAGAAGAAAAGGGAAGAGAGACCAATATTTTTCTCCCTCCCTCCTTCTGAGGCCCCAGTTAGCGTTTCCAGTCCACTTGGAGTTTCCCCACATCTCAATGTTCATTTTTTCCAGCCTTTTATTTTTCTGTGTTTCATTTTTCAAAGTGCACTTGTTTTTCTTCTTTTATCTAGTCTGTTTGTTAACCACCTCTTGAATACTTTTCATCTCACATAGTATTTTTATAAAAAAAGAATTTCTGGTTGTTCAATTTGTGTCTTTAAAACCATGTCTTCCATGTGTGTCCTTAACATACTCATCCATTATTTTATCTTCTTGAACATGTGGAGTATGATAGCTTTTTTCTAATATCCTTGCCCTTGAACTTTGTTAGACATAGCAAGAACAACCTTTAGTCCAGGCCTACCACACTTCAATATGGAGTCAAAACCTTTCTGAGTTTTCCTCTCAGTTTTCTGCATACATCATGTTTTTCCATTCTGGCTGTTGTGCAGATGGATTGTCTCTAGTGGCCGTGGGTAAACTTTGACAATTTTTAAACATTTTTTTCTGGTCCCCTCCCCTCCAGTTTACAGTAATTTCCTCCCACAAATGGATTGATTGCTACTGAGTTGAAGAATTGGGGAGGACCTTCTGCAAGTCTCTGGAACTCTTTTTGTGCAGAAATATTTTCTTCTGTATTCTGCCCTGGGAATTCTGGTTTCCTTGGCTTTCTTTAATTTAAAATATTATCTCTTTAACTCAGGGAGATCACTGAACTCTGTCTGGACTTCCCTCCCTGTGTTATGGCCAGGAAACTCCCCAGGAGGTGACCTCAAGCTATCACAGGGCTCACCTCATCCATTTGCCTTCTCTTGGGGATTGCTGTCCTCAGCTGTCTACTATATAACATCTGAAATCCATTGTTTAATATACACATTTTCCAGTTTTTTAATTTTTTAAAGGAAGGAGGTAAATTCAGTTCCTGTTACTCCATCATTATCATAAGTAGATGCTACCTTCACTCTTAAAATATAGTTTCAGTGGTTATATGATTCTAGTTTGATTATTATTTTCTTTCTGACATGTAAATGTAATAGTTTTCTATTTTCTTGGGCTATTTTCTTCTGTCTTTTGTTCTTTTTACTGGTCTTTTTTTGGTTATAATTTAAAATGAAATATAAGTTTAAACTGGTTAACATAGCCTTCATGGCATTTTCTTAGTTATTGTGTTAAGAAATTTATATTCTGCATTTAGTAAGTTTCACCTGTACCCTTCTAAGATGCACCATAGGTGTGGTCCCACCAATTACCCTCCCTCAACCCAACCTTCCCTCTCCTCTCCTCTCCCTTGTCCCTTTCCCCATATTCTTATGCTGTAATTGGGTTATCGCCTTCATATGAAAGCTATAGATTAGTTTCATAGTAGGGCTGAGTACATTGGATACTTTTTCTTCCATTCTTGAGATACTTTGCTAAGAAGAATATGTTCCAGCTCTATCCATGTAAACATGAAAAAGGTAAAGTTTCTGTCTTTCTTTAAGCCTGCGTAATATTCCATGGTGTACATGGACCACATTTTATTAATCCATTCATGGGTCGATGGGTACTTGGGCTTCTTCCATGACTTAGCAATTATGAATTGGACTGCAATAAACATTCTGGTACAAATATCTTTGTTATAATATGATTTTTGGTCTTCTGGATATATACCTAGTAGGGAAATTATAGGATCAGATGGCAGGTCTATTTTTAGATCTCTAAGTATTCTCCAAACATCTTTCCAAAAGGAACATATTAGTTTGCATTCCCACCAGCAATGTAGAAGTATTCCCTTTTCTACACATCCACGCCAACATCTCTGGTTTGAGAATTTTGTCATGTGGGCTAATCTTACTGGGATTAGATGATATCTCAAGGTAGTTTTGATTTGCATTTCTATGATGATTATGGATATTGAGCATTTTTTCATGTGTCTGTAGACCATGTGCCTGTCTTCTTCAGAGAAGTTTCTCTTCAAGTCCCTTGTCCACCCTTGTTCTGATCTTCACATCATTTCTTGTGACGTTTGGGGATTTAATTACTAAATAACTTAAGG
>CAUYRH010105335.1:0-28912 GCA_963574655.1 Perodicticus potto | reverse complement strand
CCCACTAATTGCCCTCCCTCCACCCTTTCTCCCCCCTTCCTCCCCTCCCTTTCCCTTTTCCCTGTATTCTTGTGCTATAATTGGATTTTAGCCTTCATATGAAAGCTATAAATTAGCTTCATATTAGGGCTGAGTACATTGGATACTTTTTCTTATGCTCCATACCTCCATACCAACAAGCGAGCAGAGTCCTCCCACTCTACCCCATAGTCTTTTCGATAGTGCAAATTTCTCAGAAACAACGGGTCCTTCTCATTTCTCACAGTCACATGTATAGGGAGATAGTCACGTATATTTTTTGTTTTTAAAATAATATTTTACAATTTTGGGGTTTTCTTCTATAGCCCTTCACCACATGTCTCATTTTCTTCAAACACATAGTGACTTTTAATCTCTTTTCCTTAATCAATGTTCAATCGGAAGGATTTACAGGTTGCCCCTATTGTAATTGTGTCTTTCTTCTGAAATTAACTCAACTCATAGATTTTAACAATAGTTGTGAGAGCCATATCACCTTTTAAAACTGTTCATTTTTAATTATTATGGGTACGTAACAGGCATATATCTTTACAAGGTACATGTGATGTTTTCATGTAGGCGTACAATGTGAATTACTCAAATCAAGGTAATTGGGGTATCATTCCTTTGTATTAGGAATATTCCTATTCTACTCTTAGTCACTTTAAAGCACACCTTAATATACTGCTTGTAATAGTTACTTTGTCGCACTATCAAATATTGTACATTCTATGTAACTATCTAACTATATTTCTGCACAGATTAACCATCGTTCTTTATCCTCCCCGGTGCCCCAACTACCCTCCCAGCCTCTGGCAATTGTCGTTCCACTCTCCGTCTCCCAGAGAGCAATTGTTTTTAATAGTTAGGGCTCACATAAATGTGAGAACATACAAGATTTATCTTCCTGTGCTCAGCTTATGTCATTTAACATAATGTTCTTCCGTTCCATTCATGTTGTCAGAAGTCACAAAATTCTCTCTTTTTTGCGAGAACCATATCCTTGATTTGATTCTCCCCATGAGGCTTGGTTTTAATGGGCCTTTGTTGCTCAAAAACCTCCTAGATTTTTCTTTTGCCCTTGGGGCTGAGAAGCAGTTGCCTTCTCTAACTCTATAAAAATGCTCAAGTGTGCACTCTCTCTAACCCCTTTTGCTTCTGCTTGAAAATAAGCCAATGCTTTGTGGTGTTTATCTCATTTTGGTAAAGTCTTGTTACATGCAAACAAGACTCACTCTAACATAGGCCGACATTCTGTTTACCTATCTCTTCTCCTAATGAACTCAAGTTCATTAGGAAATGACTTATTTGCTTTACTGCAGGCAACAGGTTTACCAAATATATTGTGACTTTATAGCATAGATCACCATCTTTCCAGATACTTTACTGTATGCTAATTGAGGAGTAAGCACATGCTATATATTTTAGTGCAATTTGGGTTCACGTTGTGGCAGAACTCCACTCATGATATCCAACTTCTGAATCACTCAGTAAAGGCTATGGGGGCTTAAAACCACAGTGATTTACTTTTTGTTCATGCCATATGTGCAGGTCAACTGGGGGCCTTGTTTCAGTGGTCTTCTGTCAAGGACCAGGCCAAATGGGAATCCACCTCCATGCTCTGCAGTTACTGAGGTAGGAAAGGGAGGTGGGAAAATTGTGCATTGGCTCTTAAACCTTTTGCCTAGAAGATCACAGGATAATGCCTCATACTAAAGAAGATAAGAGTACACAGAAAATATTTGTGACTACCAATGAGGTCTATTGCTTTTCATGTATGTACCTGGCTAGACGTTGTGCTAAATACTGTATTTATCTTCTTATTTAATTCTCAAAATGGTTGTATAAATTGAAAATCATTATCTATTTTTATTGTGAAAACTAAGGCTTGGCCATGTTGGGAGAGACACAAAACTAGTAACTGACAGGTGCAAACGTTGAAACTGGATTTGTCCATCTTCAGTGCTGGTGTCCTTAGTGATTTAGACAGAGGAACAAAGCAAAATTAAAGGTAGGACTATCAGTCCCAGCTTTTCTCTTTGGAGATACTTAGTGATTAACTCCTACAGGCGTTTGTTGCTATTAAGAGATTCTCATTCATTCTGAAGTGCCTTCCCAAAAGGTATTCCTCACGATCACCCTTCCAGTATAGTATTTTCTCTTTTACTCTTTCTTCAATATTTATTTATTTATTTATTTACATTTCAGAATATCACTAGGGTACACTTGTTTTGGTTTCACAATTTGCTTTGTAAGTCAAAGTTATACACGTGCATTTTGCCCGTTGAGTGTGAATTGACTCCTCACCCTCTCCCATCTACTTGATTTCGGTGGAGTTTTTCATCTAGACGTGCACCTGAGTGTGACCAACTAGCTGCCATTTAGTATTGAGTACAGGTGGTGTTTGTTTTCCCATTCCTGTGGTACTTCACTTTGGAGAATGGTCTTCAGTTCCATCCCAAAATAGTATTAATGAGATAAGACTGAAGTATTGTTAAGAAATGAATTCTAAAATATGTCTTGATATATGAAAAGGTTATTTCTCATTCATGTAACAGGTTTTTGCTCCTATTTATTCTTTAGATACTTCCTTAAGAACTAAACTTCTCCTACACTGTCACTCTGCATTACCCTATCATGTGACCTCTGCTTTATTTGTTGTGATCTATGCTCTGTGGAAGAGGCCTCAGCAAGAAGTTTTACGCATAAATTCTGCACATATTCTATTGGCAAATATTAATCATTTGACTATACCCAGTTATAAGAGAAGATGTAAAGTGTAAGTCCTTGGGTAGGCAGCTGTATCCCATACACAACTTATAACTACAGAAGAGGGAAGGGAAATTTTGGACAGCAGAAGTTCTCCAGCACCTGCACATACGCAGAAACTCACACATACACTTATTCTCATACATTCTATCAAAATCTGCTCCAAATAAAGGCATGCTATTAATCATTTATGCCTTAATGCATATTTCATTCAATACCTCCTATGAAAGATTTTGCATGGGAAAATCTTATATTCCAATCTTAGATGTATTTCACAAACCTCTGTCAACAGGAGCCCCATGGTCAAGAAATTTGGGGAATGTTTGTTTAATGAAAGGAAAACAGTTTTGGTTTTTGGTTTTTTTCCCAAAGTGTCTTTACTTCTGTGTTAATATGCATCCTGAATCTTCAAGAACTGAATATTATATGTGTCCCTTCCCCCTAATATCTGACCACAGAACTATTCTTCTTTTTTTTTTTTTTGAGAAATCACTCTTGACATTTCAAATTACAAGAGTACTAGAGCACCTAGTTTTGAAAATCCAGTTTTGAGTGTAGAGAAGTTTAAAACTCTAGAGAGCAGAATAAATCAAGGCTTGGGTTCCCACTTCTGAAAAGACAGGAAGATACTTTTCCACTTATGCTTAAATCTAGGTCTCTGCTGTTCTGCAGTAGATCACTCTGGAAAGGGGTGCCCCAGAGCCCTGACTCTCTGAACTGCAAAATACTTTCTGCTCCGACAGATGGGGGCCTGACAAGCTGTTGTTGCCATCAATACAATGCAAATGTGAATTCTCTTTACGGCTTTGAACAGTTCTTTTATAGTACCAGAGGACTGGTCTGAGGCCCTCAGGAGTCCTACCAGAGGAGTGGATGTCCTCATTTCTGTGAAGTCTCCACCCCATTCTGTGCTCCCTGTCTGGAGCCAGATAATAAAAATAATCCCAAAAACAAACAAAAGATTTTGCTTGCTGGCCAAATTTCAGATCAATAGAGCAGTTGGGAGGAAGCCAAGATTCAGAAGCTTGCACGGTGAGAGAGGCTACAGATCATTAAAGATGAAGAGAGCCATAAAACACCAACACGATTGGCACAACCAACTGCAGTGCTGCTGGCAGGCTCTGCACAGAGGCCTGCACGGAACATTCCGGGAAATAAGCACAACCTCCTCACAAAGAGAGGGGAGGAGGCCCTCTTCTGTCCCCGCTCGGTGTTCTGTGGACCCAGGCGGGAAAGGGGGCTTCACCTCTCTGGATGATGGAGCCTGTGTGTTACACACTCACGTCGGGCTCAGGAGCTGTGCGCTTGTCCAAAGTAACCCACTCACATTGCAGCAGTTGAACACAAAGGCCTCGAGTCACACCTAGGAAACGTCCACAATTAACACTTTAATATTTCCAAGCAGTTGTTAGAAATCAGAGCTTACAGCCAACGCTAGTTTTTGATACACATGGTTATCAATTTCCTGGAAAAATGTTAACGTCTCTGTGAGAATAGGTTATTTCTCATTTGTAAAAGTAAGTATAGGAATGAATATATAAATGAAGGAATCAAACATATCCTGAAACCAAACTTCAAAGCATAGAGAGAGCCTGAAAAGCCACGCTGATTGGTATTCCTCACAGGTAGCAAACATCATAGCTTAAAATTTATTATTAACATTCAAAAAAGTGGAAGTTTATTATAAGCAGGTTGTTTTCTTTACAAAGGAATGTACCACAAGGTTACTTTTTAAAAATCAAGTACAACTTCTATAGAGTGAAATGCACGGATCTTCCACGACCAGCTCGGCATTTTGACTAATGTATTTACCCAAGTAACCAACACGCAAATCAAGCCTGGAGGCCCTTTCCGTCATTCAGAAAGGCTTCCCATGCTCCTTACCACCCCTCTATACCGACCCTCTCACAGTCACTTTTCTATCCCTGTCTGCTAGTTTTGTCTCTTTTGATCTTCATCTATTGGAGACATAGAGTACATTGTCCTTTCTACCTGGCTGCTTTAGTTCAACAAAATGTCTCTGAGATTTGTTACATGTTATGGAATGTCTATTGGTTTCCCATCAGTGAGGGAGAGAGGGGAGGAAAGAAAAGGGAGCAGCAGGCGAGAGGGGGCTTGGTAAGCTCTCACCTAATGGGCATAAAGTCAGGGGCCACAGCACAGGCCCTGGGTGAAGGGCGCAACTACAACTTGAACTTTACCTAACAAACACAATGTCACCTAATCATGTATACCCTCATATTAATCTGAAATTTTAAAAAAAGTTATTGAATATTATCAGTATTCAATTTTTACTGTTGTGCAATATTACACTTCAGGAATATACCCATCATGATGAACATCTGAATTATTTATCGGTTTGGCTTACTATGAACCAAAATTGTTTTAAAAAACTCTTATACAAAATCATTTTGTGAACAAACGTTTTTATTTCTCCTAGGTAAAAACCAAGGAGTAGAATTCTTGCCTCAGAGAGAAGTTATAGAGTTAACTTTGAAAAGAAAACCTGCCAAATAGTTTTCCAAAGTGTTTGGCTATATCAGAGTTTGCATTGATCTCCCCAGTATTTCCAGTGCTTAGACAATTCCAATGAGTGTGAAGCATATTTCATTACGGTTTTCATTTCCATTCTTTATGACAACTAAAATAGTCAAATACCTTTCCATGTGCTTACTGGCTGTCCATATATCTTTACTGAAGAGTTTTTTTAAAAAGACTTCTGATACTTCTTAGATGAAAGACTCAACTACAATTCAAATTTTACCTTAGAAATGCTAACAATGTAACCCAATAATATGTACCCTCATATTAACCTAGAATTTAGAGAATGAGCTCTGTAGGAAATACTGATGCTATGTATCTCTCTCTATATACACACACAGGGTAGCTGTAAAGTTCATATAAAGTTCAAAATAGTGTATAACTTTAAATTATACCCTGTATATGTCTGTATAGATGTATTTATTTATTAATTTTAGTGTCTTCATCCCCTAGTTAGGTCTCAACAAATGTTCCCTGAATTCTATAGAAGTTACTGATATTTTCAAAATGTGATATAATTTTAAAAATGTATTTGTATAAATATTTATCATCATATAAATGGATTTACACTTTTGTTTGAGTTTGGCAGTAGGTATGTTCTCTGCCCTTCATGTTCCACCAGAATGGATTTACTCAATATCTTGATTGGCCAAGTAATATCTGGAACAAATAAATCTACACATAAAGCTCACAGCAGAGCCTCTAGGTAGGGAAAAGAAGGAGTCAGTGCTAGACACTCAAAGAAGAGAAAAAGAGAATGAGAATAAACTTCACTATGAAAGATCTGAATCTAAGCTCAAACTTTCCAATTTGCTAGCTGTGAGACTCATTTAAGATGTCTGAGTCCCAGCTAATCATCGGTGTGATGAGCGTGAAATATCATCTCTCTCAGAAATTTACTGATGAGAAATCAATTGCATAAATGTAAAGAACGTAATCCTTTGTTTGTTTAGGAGACAGGCTGTCATGAGACACAGTGTGTAAAGAATGCTCAAACTCATCTAACTACATGCTCCTGGAAAGGAAGAGGATTCCAAAATTACCAAGAGCATCTAATACAGTGTCATGCTTTTTAACACAAATAATACAGATATAAGATTATATTAGGCCTTCGGGTACAGACTTTTTGTGAATAAAAGTAAGCTAATTCCATTTAAAATTTTTTTTTAATTTCAGAATATGGGGGAGTACACGTTTTGCTTACATACTTTGTTTTTGTACAGATTGCTTCAAAGTTGTAAGTATGCCCTTCACCCAGATAGCATGAACTGTGCCCCATAGGTGTGAATTTATCCATCCCCTCCTCCCAAATGGATTTTCACTGAGATTTACGTCCAAATGTGCACTTAAGTATTGATCAATGAGTTCCAATTTAGTACTGAGTACATGTGTTTATTTCTCCATTCTTATGATGTTTCACTTAGAATATTGGTGTTCAATTCCATTCGGGTTGTTGCAAAAGATACTAAATCACCTTGTGATGTCTGAGTAGTACTCCAAGGGACACATATACCACATTTCATTAATACATTCATGTATTGGTGAGCACTTGGGTTCTTTCCATGTCTTTGTAGTTGTGAATTGTGCTGCTATAAACATACAAGTGCAGGTGTCCTTTTTATAAAATGACCTCTTTTCCTTTGATTATATACCCAGCAGTGAGATTGCTGGTCAAATGGTAGGTCTACGTTAAGTTCTTTGAAGTATCTCCTTACAACTTTCCACAGATACTGTACTAGTTTGCAGTCCCACCAACAGTGTGTAATTGTTTCTTTCTCTCCACATCCATGCCAGTGCTTGTTGCTTTGGGAGGTTTTTTTTTTTGTTGTTGTTGTTGTTGTTTTTTATGAAAGCTATTCTCACTGGTGTTAGGTGACATCTGATTGTGGTTTTAATTTGCATTTCCCTAATCATTAGAGATGTTGAGCATTTTTTTTTCATGTGTTTGTTGGCCATTAGAATATCTTCCTTTGAAAAGTTTCTATTCATGTCTTTTGCCCACTTTTTAATGGTGTGGTTTGATATTTTTTCTGCTGATTTGCTTGCATTCTTTGTAGATTCTGGTTATCAGCCCTTTATCAAATGTAGAGCATGCAAATATTTTCTCCCATTCTGTGGGTTGTCTATTTACTCGATTGATTGTGTCCTTAGCTGTACAGAAGCTTTTTTAATTTAATCAGGTCCCACTTGCTTATTTTTGTTGTTGCTGTGATTGCTTTTGAGGTTGTCTTTGTAATACAAACATTTTAAAAACTAACGAAGTTTATGGAAAATATAAAAGGAATGAGTGCACAAAACCTACATATGATGAACCACGCTCAAACACACATAAATTATACATTCTATGTGCGCAAATATATATGTATATATATTTGTGCATATATATATATATATTTGCGTGTGTGTGTATATATATATATATATATATATATATATATACACACATTCCTTTTCATGAAAAAGACACATACTTGCTTCATGGGCTAGAAAATGATGTTGATCATAATTAATTTTCAGGGTTTTATTATTGCAGAGCAGAAATCCCGCACTTTAGCATCAATATGATAACAAAGCTCCTTCTTATAATTCTGTCTAAACATTTATCGTATATTTACCTAATAAAATAAGAATACAAAAATGAGAAGATATAATGTTTACTTATGAGTAATTTACTAAAGGCAAATATGTATTAATCACAACCTTAATTTAACAATCTGATCATTTTAAAATTACCACAAATATTCCTCATCAGATAATGAACATTTCTTCTTTTAATGAGTGCATTAAGAGGAACTCTAAACCATTCGTGTATATTGTGGGGAGGTTTTGGTGGGTGAAATTTGTTTTTATATTTTTTTTGTTTATATACTATAGTGAAATTATAGCAAAGGTGATTTAATTATATTGTAGCAAGATCAAAATTTAAATAGTATATGCACATATATATATATATAGTGTTAAATTTACTCTTTCAACATTTGTTACATAAATATATGCCACTCGCTGTTTCTACTTATTTTCACTTTTTTTCTATTCTAAAATAATATCTTTTAGCAAAATCTTAGCCATGAGCCTGCACAAAAAAGAACAAACAAACAGAATTGACTGTGTGCTTTTTTTCACCTATTATGAAGAACCAGGAGACAATCTAAAAAGGATGAAAACATTAAGCAATCATCTCTGTTCTGAAGGTATATGATTCAGTGTGACTAGGAAGTTGGTATAATTTACTGCTAGGTTTGAAGTTTAGTTGTTCCATTTGTGGTTTACTTGATGTTTTAGGTGAATTATGTTCTTTAAACAATTGTCATTTTGCTACAAATATATATATTGAAATTTGGAAACCAAAGCCATGCTCTATCTTCAGTTGTGGGGTTAATGTCTTAAGAAATTCTGATAAATTCTGTACTAAACTAAGTTAATCTTTTGTTATCCTAATTATTTCTCCCTGAGTTATCTGGGAATTTAGAAACCTGACTTCTTACAAAGTGGGTGCTAACTTTCTATCTTCCTACCTCCATGTGGCTTAGCAAGCCATTATTTGTATTATGGTATCACGCAGCACTGTAATTTTCTACATTGCTCAAGTAATAAATTGTATCCATTACCTGCTGTATATACTTGTTCCTTGTTCTCAAGAATTAGATTTGCTTCTCATATTTCAAGGAAGAAAAGCCAAAGAAGTATAATTAGCATGGGTTGGGAGGAAAATTACATTTATTTAAGTAATGTTTGATCTTGTTGACATGTTTCAAAATATGTAGGAAAGATAATGTGAAAACTTAGTCAGATTAAATCTGACTAAGAATTAAAATTGACCTAGAATTAAAGAATTAAGATTAGAAGGTAAAAGGAGACTTTCATAAATTTCACTGAATGGCTTTTCATAAGGGTATTCATAGCTGCTTCAGAAAGGGAAATGGAGGTAATTTATGAGATAAACTGGGTAGTTGTGGAAAGCATTAGAATTAAAAAACCCAAATATTAGACATTGGGTTGGGCAGGGCTGATCTATCCACTTGAAAGAATTTGCTGACCCAAGTCAGGAGTAGAAATTTATAAATTGAATGGTATCACTTGCATCTTAATTAACATGTGTGTATATAACCGGAAGAACATAGGGCCAGGGGCAATGCAAAGGGCCTGGGACAATAGTTTGTCATCAGAAGAAAAAGAATCAAGTCAGGTCTCCTAAAGGACAGATCCACTAGGAGGGGCTCACCAGGTTGCTGGCTGGAAGGCACAGAAGCAAATGAAGATTAAAAAAAAAAGAAATAGATGTCAGGAAGCTTAAATCATTCTACTTAGACAGTTATCTTGGCACAAAAGCAGAGCCTTGGCCAGAAACACACTGGACATCCAAGTAGCCTGGCTGACTGGTCTGTGGGCTGATGCCATGAGGAATAAGGTTTGGGATCTGAATTACATGTGTGGACCAATTAGGGTACCAGTCAGCTACACTTGACCCTACTCCTAGGAGGTTTTCCTAGACATATAAACTCTACCTTCATCTCAAGATTCCTGTAAAAACTTCTCTTCTTCCTCCAAGAATATTTCTCTAGGTTTGCCATTTTAAGTCTTTTCTAACTTTCTACATACCTAATCTTTTCGCCATCAGAACTTGGATGTGTTGACTGAGCCTGGTGGCTCACGCCTCTAATGCATAACACTCTGGGAGGCCAAGGTGAGAGGATTGCTTGAGTTCAGGAGTTGGAGACCAGCCTGAGCAAGAGCAAGACCCTATGTAGAAAAACTAGCCAGGCATGGGGTTGTCTGTAGTCCCAGCTACTTGGGAGGCTGAGGCAAGAGGATCACTTGAGCTCAGGAGTTTAAGGTTGCTATGATAATACCATGGCACTCTAGCCTGGGGCAACAGAGTGATACTGTCTCAAAAAAAAAAAAAAAAAAATAGGAGAACTTGGCTGTGTCCTTAATTTTGCTCCTTTGCTTTGCTTTCGTTTAGATTTGATTAGTCATCTCCAACCTAATGTGCAAATATATCAGCTGAATACCAAGCAAGACTTCAAAAGGCAAGGATAAACTCTTTGCAATAAAAATGTTTGTACATATTATCTCATTTAATCCTCAAAATGGTGCCACAAGGCATTATTGTGTCAGTTCTGCAGACACGGAACTGAAGCTAAGAGAGAGTAAACAGTTGATTGAAGGACGTGAAGCTTGGTTATGAAGCGGGGTTTAAAACTCAGGTTTATATGAAATTATTAAATATCATCTTTTTCTGCTTTCCTATGGATATCAGGGTTCCTCTAAAACCCTTTTGCTTTGGATTCTGGAAAACAATGAAGTAAGTTCTCCAATCTAGGACAAAGGGAGGGTCTGATACACCCTCATCCTTCACTGGGTCTCCTCTATTCTCCGCCCTCAAGCAGGTGGGAAGTTAGAGCTAAATGAAAAACTGAGAGGTCCCAAAATTCAGAGGATCTTTATATAAAGAAAAAAACGTTGTCAAACAAACTCGGGCCTGCTCTCATGTACATCTGAGGAGTATAAATCCATGGTTATCTAGTTAAAGTTTAACTACTTAGTCCAGAAAGGTGGAGAAACTTATTAAGATGATGAAGAATAGGCATTCCCATCAAAGGCATTTGGTTTATGAAAAGGGTCTGAGTTTACCAGTTTAAGACAGAGGATAGAAATGGTCATGTGTCTGATTTGACTAGCAAATGGGTTTTGCTTGATCTATAGTAATTTCTTTAATTTTGTGTTTTTTTAGAATTTATTTTTATTCGAATGTTCTTAGGTGGAGTACATATTTTTCTTTCTACTACAGTCTCTAAGTTCTGTGGACTTTCCCTGACTGCTTGTGTCATTTATATTACCCAGGGACCTGGTATTCGAGATTGTATGTCTGGAATGGAGACTGGATGGGGAAAAAAATACAAGTTCAATAAAGAGATGGAAAGAAGAAAGATACTAACCATACTTCTATTTCCATTTAATTTTCTCAATAAATTTATGAGGGAGTGACTACAGAGAAGAAAACTAAGAATCCCAGAAGCTAAATCATTATTCTTAAGGATACAGGCTGAAAGAAGTGGACAGGGGTTCAACGTAAGTCTGCTTGATTCAAAACCGATATTCTTTGCAACGCACTGTACTGCCTGCCTGCTCAGCTGCCCTATCTGACCACTGGGGTGAAGTTCTTCAGTATGAAAATATATTGTGTCTAGTGGCTTTGAAGGACTTTTTTTTTTCCTTAACACTTGCCCAGCAACTTCAAACTCTTGTAGCAGTGATTCTCACATTTGACACGACACGGATATCACCGGGAAGGCTTGTGGAGAATGCAGATTCAGCATCTGACCACACTTGGAGAAACTGATATAAAAGTTGAAGCAGGGCGGGACCTGCCACTCAAGGAGTAGGGCGCCGGCCCCATGTACCGGAGCTGGTGGGTTCATACCTGGCCCCAGCCAAAAACTGCAAAAACAAAACAAAACAGCAGCAACAAAATAATAAAAGTTGAAGCACAAAACCGTGTGAAATAGGGACGGGGGATTGGTAGCACACTGCTGTAATCCCAGCACTCTGGGCGGCTGAGGTGGGTGGATTGCTTGAGTTCAGGAGTTCAACCAGCTGGAGTGAGAGTGAGACCCTATCTCTACTAAAAATAGAAAAACTAGCTAGGCGTTGTGGCAGGCACCTATAGTTCCAGCTACTAGGGAGACTGAGGCAAGAGGATCTCTTGAGCCCAAGAGTATGATATTGCTGTGAGCTATAACACCATAGCACTCTACCCAGGGCAACAGAGTAAGACTCTGTCTCAGAAAGAAAAAAAAAATGGAGTGAAAAAATCATCATAAGCATAATGAAGCAATGGGAAAATAATTCCCCGTGCATATTAATGCCAGCTCTTTTTCTATGTGGGTAGTTAATGTTTCCAAACTTCTAATGAGATATATAAACCACGTTGAGTTCAGTGAACCCAGACGTCTTCAGCTGTACGTTATGTGATTTTAGAACTTCCTCTATTCAGATAAATTCTTTTGTTAGTACACATAATTGCAAATTAAGTCAGTGAGAGTTATGTCCAAATGCTTCGGATATGATACAAATACAATCTTTGAAAAAGTCAAAAACATGAGCTAAAGTTTGCCCTTTAGTGAGAGAAATGTGTGTGATATCAAGTTAGCGTGTACTGATACATAACTCTAGTTTATTCCAAATTTGTCAGAACCAACTCACTGGAGTCCTGTTTATCAAAATACTTTCACTTAATTCCTGAGATGCAGTGGGCTCTCATTTTTTTGTTGAATGAATGTATAAATGTATTGAATTAAAAGGCCATGAACTTAGTGAATATTTTGTTAACAACAAACATTCGGGGACTCTCTTTTTCAAATTTATTTTTGTGCCAGTTAATAAATCTATTCCAGAAAAGATTGTTTTACACCAAAGGATTATCCACCAGCTTGCCTTGTTCATCACACATGATTTAAAATAACTTTGAGCAATTTCCAAATATCATTCCTATATTTAAACAAGATAACTTGGATATGTGTATGTGCATGTCTGTGGTAAATCCTCTCATCTTTAAGGGTAAACTTGAGAGACGGACATTTCTCAAACCCTTTAAGCAACTGAGCCAAAATTGTAACAATTGTATAAGATTTCAAAGATTTTTTTTTAATTTTTATTAAATCATAATTGTGTACATTGGTGCAATCATGGGCAAAATGTGCTGACTTTATATACAATCTGAAATATTTTCATTGAACTATTTAACATAGCCTACATGACCTTTTAATCACTATATGAAGACATTTATATTCTACATTTAGTAATTTTCACTTGTACCCTTGTAAGATGCACCGTAAGTGTGATCCCACTAATCACCCTCCCTCCACCCATTCAAAGATTTTTTAAAAGGCAGTACTCATTTTAACATATAACTCTGATAGTTTTTTCTTTCTTCTGGTTTCAATGGTTCACAGGATCTTATTGAAGGCTAGTCATTCTTTACATGCTTTTATCGCCACTAAACTATTCCTGAATCAACAATTCTGCCTCCTGGACTTCTAGCTGTTCCTTCTTTCTGGCTACTTGCCCATAAACTTCTTTTTTTCTTTCTTTTCTTCATCTTAGCCAAAATCCCTGATGCAAGGGTCTATAGATAGTGTGTCCATTTTTTACTGCCGATTCACAAGGCAAGTAGCCAGTCTCCCCTTATTTACACTTTCTACAAGTTAGTGGGGTTTGGCAGTCCTCATCCTACTTGGGTCTTGCACTTGACCTTTCAAACAGTCCCTGCCCTCTTTAACACTTCACCCCTCTTAGTTTCAGTGCCTCTAATTCTATTCCCACCTGTTCAATCTCTCTTTTCTGTTGCCTTCTGGCTCTTTTTACTCCCATCTTCAGTAAGCCACATTATTTCCCAAACAGATATCCTTGACTTTTTCTCTTTTGGTTCTACTGTGTTATTTTGTCATACTGACTCACTGATTTCGTGTCTTAAGACTATTTCTCCCTCAAGCTCTCTCTATATTTGCACAGTAGACTCTGGACACATCCAAGTGCATGCATTAAAAAGGCTCAGAAAAGCTTATTCAAAATGGACTATGTCTTCTTTCTCTTTACACTCTGCTTTGCCTTAAATAATCTTTTTACCCCTTCTGGAAACAGTATCACCAAGCAACCTACATCCAGTGAAGGATACATAATGCTTATCTAAGAAATCTCTATGATACCTTTTTGCAAATACATAATTAATCTGAATTTGTATTGCTTTTGTGTCCTTGACACATTCCGTCCTGAAATTCTCTTCTCTTGTCTCCCCTGACACAAGCAGAAGGCAAAAAATAATGAGAACTTAAAGTCAAGTAATGGCAGGCTGTTCCTTCTCCTAGAACTTTTCAATCTTCTTTCCCGAACTATGAAATCTTTTCAGAGTACCATCTCCCTACAACTCCAATACTGTCTGCTTTGCCTTTCCCTAAACTCTTCACAAACTCCTATCTCTGCAGCTCTTATTTACATGATTATTTCTCCTTTTTAAATAATGATATTCATCTAGTTCACGATGGGTAGCTAAATGAATCAATAAATTATGACCTTTTAAGTAAAGAGGTCACATTTTATTCTTCTCTCTTATGCCTACTACAGAACACGAGACATTTCATTTATGTTAATTAAGAGAACATGAAAAACAATAAGTTTGTTGGAGATTAAAGACTGGAATATGAAATAAGATAGAGAAGTATAATCAGTGATAAAATAAGCACTCAGTGTAGTTGCTATTATTTGTGCAACACTCGACATGTGCCATGAAGACGGTACCTTGGAGCTAGGCCGGGAAGGGGTCACTGCATCTGTGCAACCAGAGTTACTACCCCAACAATTTGGGGATGAAAGCTAAATTAAAAATAAAATACATACAAAGATGGTCCAGTGAATTCTATATTCAAAATATGCTCGTTGAAAATTAAAGATCATTTGTTTTGATAAAACAATAAACAAAAATTTTCCCCAGAACCAAGCTTCCTTGATGCTAATGCTCACTTCTGTGGACCGGTCTGCCTTCATTTCATATTCTGAACAATGAAATAAGGACGTGATGTTTCCTTCAGAAAGACGAACATTATTTAAAGTTTATTTGACTATCATTCAAACAAAATACTGTGAAAGAACAGCAAACCTGCAGCCTCCAGGCCACACACTTCTTGCCCTTCAGATTCCCAAGTTCAGACCCTTAACCAAATCCAAACTTCACAAAGCAAATCCCTTTATTAAAAGGATTGGTTTGTAAAAACCAGATTCAGTCAAAAGGCTGCATTCATGGATCCAGAAGACCACATGTGGCCCCAAGAGTCCCCACTCTCACTTAATGGGATGTTATAACAAAATGCCATCAACTGCGTGGCATTATTTCTCACAGTTCTAGAGCTGGGAAGTCTATGAATGAGGCGGTGGCAGATTCAGTGTCTGGTAAGAGCCCCCTTCCTCATAGACAGCACCTTCTGTCCATGTCCTCACATGGTGGAAGCAGTGGGTGAGCGCCCTTGTGTGTACTCTGTAAGGGCGCTGATTCCATTCATGGGAGTTCTGTACTCATCACCTGATAACCTCACAGAAGGCCTCACTTCTTGTTATTATTATCACTGGAACTTGGGCTTTAAGCATATAAATTAGAGGGGATACAAACATTCAGATGATAATACACCCATGTAATTTGACCTAGGTTCTGGACAAGCTCCCAATCAGAAAAGGCCAAAGCCACAGACAAAAGACCTCCACTCTGGAAAGCATAATTTTTTTAGCCAAAGGACAGGGAAAAGGGCAGCATTGCAGGACAAAACTACTACAGGTGGACACCAGGAACATGTTACCTGTGCTGCTTCTCCTCATCATCAAACATTGTGGGTAAGGCCTGATTTTCATTCCTACTTTGCACTAACAGGTGGTGCTCCTGTCCTTTCCCCTTGGAAGTTATAGCCACAGAGAGTATAGGATAATACCCTATTGACCACTCATAATTACATTAAATGTAAATGGTCTAATCACACAATTAAAAGACAGACTGGCAGAACAGATATAAAAACATGTCTTTGTTATGTATAAAAAATTCCAAAAGATGAAAACATGGATAAAGATATGCTTGTAAACACTAATCAAAAGAAAGCTGCAGTGGCTATAAGAATATTAGATAAAGTGGACTTCAGAGCAAAGGAAATTAGCAGACACATAAAGAATCAATGCACCAAGAAGCTGAAATAACCCTCTGTGTGTATGCACCAGCAATAGAGTTTCAAAATACATGAAGCAAAACTGACCACATTGAAAGGATAAATTGGCAAATCCACAGCTACAGTTGAAGAGTTGATCACTCCCTTTTCAGAATTGATAGAAACACTGGACATAACACCAACCAGTATATAACAGGATTGAACAACACCATTAACCAATGCGGACCTAATGGATACTTACAAGACACATCATCTTAGAATAGTAAGATGGCATATTCTTTTTCAGCAAATTTCGGACATTTGTTCTACCAAGGTAGACTATATCATGGGCTATAAAACAAACCTTAACAAATTTTAAGAAATTGAAAATCTACAAAATATGCCCTCTGACCAAAATGGAGTCAAACTGGGTATAAAAAAACCAGAATTTTTTTTGTATTTGGAAATTAGACAATATATGGCTGAATAAGCCATGAGTCAAAGAAGCAGTCTCCTGTGAAATTAAAAAATATAAGAAGAACAGGCACCATGGCTCATGACTGTACTTCCAGAGTTTTAGGAGGCCAAGGTAGGAGGCCTGCCTCCAGGCCAGAAGTTCAAGACCAGCCTGGGTGACATTGTAAGAACCTGTCTCCACAAAAAAATTTTTAAAAAAATTAAAAATGGCTGGGTCTAATGCCATGTGCTGTAGTTCTGCTTACTCAGGAGGCTGAGGTGGGAGAATGTCTCGAGCCCAGGAATTCAAGATGACAGTGGGTTATGAGGGCACCACCACACTCCAGCCTGGGCGAAGAGTGCAACCTTGTCTCTTAATAATAAATAAATAAATAAATATATAAAAAGATGTTCAGCATAATATGTTGCCAGGAAATCGCATATTAAAACGAGATGTTTCTCTGCACCTATTAAAATTACAAAAATTCAAAACACTAACATGGGGGTGAGTATATGGAGCAAGAGGAACTTTGATTTATTGTCACTTTGGAGATAATTTGGTACTCGTCAAACTAAACATACTTCTATCTTGTAGTCCAGCAACAGCACTCGTTAGTGTGTATCCAAATGAGTTGAAAACTTACATCTACACAAAAACCTGCTCATAGTTGTTCATGGAAACTTCATTTATAATTGTCAAAACTTGGAAGCAACCAAGATACTTACAGTGTCTGGAGGGTTAAATAAACTGCAGCACATCCAATCAATGGGTATTATTCAGTGCTAAAAAAGAAATGAGGTATCAAACCACAAAAAAGATATGGAGGAATCTTAAATCCATATTGCAAGGAACAAAAGCCACTATGAAAAGGCTACATAGGCTATGATCCCAACCTTAGTATATTCTTTAGGTAATCCTGGAAATGAACATTTTGGACATTCTGGAATGAAAATGAACATAAAACATATCAAAATATGAAACGTGAAGCTAAAGCAGTGCTTAGAAAGAAATGGATTCCACTAAATGCTTGTATTTAAAAAGGAAGAAAGGGGGGTGGCACCTGTGGCTCAAAGGAGTAGGGCCTGGCCCCATATACTAGAGGTGGTGGGTTCAAACCTGGCCCTAGCCAAAAACTGCAAAAAAAAGGAAGAAAGGGGAAGGAGGGTAGAATGGGTCATATGTGTAGTGCCAGCACTTTGAGAGGCCAATGTGGAAGTTTGAGACCAACCTGGACAACATAGTGAGACCCCATCTCTACAAATAATTTTTTTAGCCAGGCATGGCAGCATAGTCTTTGATACTCAGGATGTTGAAAGAGGAGGATCCTGTGAGTCCAGGAGCAAAGTTCATGCCACTGCACTCTGGCCTGGAAGACAAAGGGAGACCTTGTCTTTGAAGAAGAAAAAGAAAAGAAGAAAAAAAAATCATCTTAAATCAATCATCTAAGTTTTTACCTCAAGTAACAGCAACAACAAAAAAAGGACAAAATAAATCCAAAGCCAAGCAGAAAAAAAAATTGAAACAAGACCATAAACTAGTGAAATTGAAAGCAGAAAAAATGACAGGGGAAAATAAATGAAGCCAAAAATTTGTTCTTTAAAATGATTAGTAAAGAAAGTAATGAACTTCTAGAGCAACTAAGAAAGAAATGAGAGAAGATACAAAGACGTTACCAGTGAAAGGAATGAAAAAGAGAGTCTTCGTAGAGATCTTAGAGAGTTTAAAAAAATAGCAGGGTACTGTTATGAACAATTCTACACATGTGAATTGAACAACTTAGGAGAAATAAGGTAATTCACTGAGTGCCATAAACTACCATCTCAATTTCAGATGGAAAATTCATCTGACATATGAGTATGGCTTCGAACCCCCTTTTACCTATCTTGGTTCCACTCGTTATTAGATCTAAATAATTACCAAGTGATTTCTCAATATGAAGTATGTAAGTATGTTTTTATAATACATCATCCAGAATTTTTAGTTTTTCTTTATGAGAGGATTGTTTTCATAACTTAATCTGCCACTTACGGATGCTGAACTGCTTGATCATGTACTCGAGTCCATTCTCCTGTACACTCCTAATCGCAATCAGGGCAGACACCATCATGTTTCCTTGTGAACCTGGGGGTTAACACAGTGTCCTGAGCATATTAAACAGAGGGGGTTATGGGACTGAACTTTTTTAATGTTCTTGATACAATTTCTTTAATTGCCTCCCAAAAATATTGTACACATTTACATTTCAACTAGAAACCTATAAGAGTTAATGAACTTGGAACTGAGTTTGCTCCAACACTGAAAACTGGCATTATTTGGAAATTGTTCCTGATCTGATGGTAGAAAATAATATTTTATTTTTAATTTATGTCTTTCATTAGTAATCATATTGAGCATTCTCATGTTCCCTGTACATTCATGTTTCTTCCTTGATAGAGGGATGATTTATATATATTTTATAAGATATGCTAAAATAATGTCAAAACATTAAGAACAAAATAAAAAGGCAAAATATGAACAGAAAAGCAATGTTTACCATACATGTGACCAAGGGTGAATACCATTAATACAAAGTGTTAATCAATAAGAAACTGATGCAAAAATTAATGGGGAAAAATTAGCCAATGACATAAACAGACTATTTTTAGAAGAATAAATGCAATTTATAAATGAACATATTTAAAATTTTTAACAGGGAAATACTATTGAGACAGACATTTTCTGTGTGTGTGTGTGTGTGTGTGTATGTATCTCTGCCCCTCTCTTTTTCTCTTAGTAAAGAATATCTATGAAAGCTAAATTCTTTTCTTTTTTCTTCCTTTATTTTTAGGCTTCACAATCCTAAAATCAGATAACATACTTCATTTGATCCTAATATCATATGCTTTTATTTTTTTATGCATAACTCAAAAATTTGTCTGGAATTTATTTTGCTGTAGCATACAAATTAAGATGTGTTTTTCAATTATGTGTTTAAAGCATTTTTTTTCTTATTTACAGTGACCTTATTATTATTTGTATGCTTTGCCCCCCAAAAAGCAAAATATAAATTAGGACAGGTGAATAGTAAAGTCAGTGCTCCCTGAATTTATTTTGGTATCTGCTCTGTATTCATAGGCCTAAAGTACATGAAGCTAGCTGGAAATGCAAAATCTCAGGCCTAAACCCTGCTGAAATGCAATCTTCATTTTAACATGATCCTGATTTATATATGTGTTAAGAAATACTAGTATAGATAATGCAGTAAGGTAAAGTCTCAATGTAAGAAGGACCTATATTTGCTAGTATATATCTGCCCTTTCTATGTCATATGGGTGGCAAATGTTTCCCTAGTAGATAATCTGAGGGTTGTTTTTTAAATTCATGGTATCTTTGCCATACATTTAAAAACTGTTATGTATTCAAGAATGTTTATCTCATTCCTTATGAATTCTGAGAGTCTTGGCTCCCTTAGAAGAAGCTTACCCAACTCAAAATCATATAAATATTTTTCTGTTTTTTTAATATTTTCATTTTACAAAATCACACAACTTCTAAATGTGATTAACACTTTTTATAAGAAGCAAAACATAATAAATTTTAAGAGATCTGAATGTGGAGTTAATTTATTATGCATGATAGGCTGCTTTATAACCAGACAGCTTTTTTTATATCTCATATTCACTGGATTATTGGAATATATTTTTCCAGATGCTTTCAAGGCCAGCCCAGCCACGAGTTTAAAGCCTTCTGAAGAATATCAGTTAGAATGACAAAATATTTTAAGTTATCAGGTTAATAAACTAAATGCAGCATGATATTAGCAAGTTGATCTCTATCCTTTTTTTTTTCTTCTGGTATTAGATCTAAGTTAAATGTGATAATTTTACAGCCTTTCTAATAGTAATAATATTGCAGAAGTCTGATTTGTGTTTTCCGATATGGATGGATGTCAATTTCTTTGCTGTTTAGTCACCTGGACGCAATTGTGATGAGTTTCACGTTACCTGAGAAATCTAAGTTTCAAGACCGAATAATTGGCATGCCGTAAAGGTCTATACCGAGTCTATCTCCAACAACAACATATTAGAATACTTAGTGGTCAAGTTCTAGACCCTGAGTTTGGGCACTGGATTCAAATCTCAACTCCACCATCTAACAAAGCTTTATAACTGGGCAGTTAGGTGAATCCTTTGACATGGTTTCTTAATTAGCAAATGGGGATAATAATGGTGCCTACAATAGAGTGTGATTAGGATTAAGTCAGTTAATATTTTTAAAGTACTTAGTTCAGTATTGACATAAGTATGCTCTAAGAACTATTATTTAATAGAGCTAGATATTGTTATTTAAACCATGTTGAGAAAAATATACTTAGTTAATATGAAGACATATTTGAAAATTTTTTGTATTGCAAATTAATAGACAGAAAATAGGAGATTTTCCTCCCCTTGGGAGGAAATAAATAGATAGAAATAAAAAGAAATGACCAATTTATTTAAACACCAGTTAAACTGGTTTTTCTACACCTCTGCCCAATACAAATGCCATCTTGGAGGTCTTTTCTCCCTCCGTTTCCTTCTTATAAAAGACAGAGACATACAAGAACAAAACCTCCAATTAAATCTCCTGAACTTTGTTATATAACAATAGGTTTGAGTATCCAGGGCATATTGACTTATTATATTACACAGTCACCAATATAGCTTCAGTAATAAAAACAAATGAGGACTTTACTGTTAAAGCGAACATTACTTTTTATAATGAGGAAACAGAGTCATCTTTGGACTTTAACGTTTTGTCTTGTTAACATCTCTTTTTTCCTTTCCATCCACTCTGTCATAATAAAGCTTTTCCCGAAAAGGGGGAGAAAAAACTAACGACAACAAAGAATCCCTGCTAGTAAGAAAAGTAGGAGCCAATAGCCGTTAGGATATCAAACTGGCAGCGTGTTTTATGTCCCGTTTCCTCCTGCTCCATTGTATTGTTACTGAAATAAATATCAGCCTCTGAAGCCTTATGAAAGTACATAAGCAACCATATAAATCTGGCTATGACTCTGTAATCCTTCTCTTTATAGAGAAAAAGAATAGTCCTTCCAGGGCTGCACAGATACGTGTATTCTGGTTTTACTATCTTCCGATTTTTGTAGAATACTTTAGTAACAAATTTGAAAATAGTTCTGCAGCTATATTTAAAGTTTGAAATTGCAACCACTTTTGTTTCATTTCCCAGTAGTTACTGTGCAGACAGTTCCATTATTCCTAAAGTTATAAAGTCATTTTACTGAAAATTTTCAAAACACTTCATTGGCGCAAGCTAAAACCTGCACTTTGCTTACAACCAAATGAAGCAACATTTTTGCCATCAAAACCCATTATTGCTTTCCTTCCTAAATCTGTACAAGAAATCAGAATATATTATTTTCGCCTTTGAATAGGAAACTTTTCTTTTAGGTATATAGCTAATGTTCGTGTCTGATTTTTTCATGCAGTTCCCAAACCAAATGGATAGATTATGTAATTTTTTATCTCTATAGTGTGAGATCTAAACGCCCAACCCAAAGGTAAATATAACAAGAAGAAAACGTGTGTGTGGCTCATTTAGTAAATAGTAACCTCATCTTGTAGCAACTTATATGTTTTTGTGGAAATAAAGTTTAGAAACGAAGACTAGATTTCTCACAGTGCTACTAATATGGAAATACTGCACTGATAAAGCTGGAGAGAAAAATGCCATTGTTTTCAAAACATCAGATTTGCTAGCTGTTTGTTATGTGCTTTTCCACTACAAGGATAAAAGACCTGGCAAGAACCATTTTAAAAAATAACATGTTTAGATTTAGACAATTATAACAGTGTGAACCCTGGAGATGCTTCTAGGTACAGATAGCTTCTCTAAGAACAATAGTTTACAGAACCTTTCATGCTTTCTATTTTTTTTCTTTGTCCAGGTTATTTTTTTTAACTATTTCTTTTTTTTTTTCTGATTAGCTTATAGCCTTGTAGTTCCAGCTGTTTCATTCTGTAACTCTAAAACCCTATCGCTGGGGAGTTCTGTGTAATTGCCCATAATATGTACCACATTATCCATTTCAGGAACTGTGCTGAAAGACAGCAGCAATAAGGGGGTTTCTAAAGGCAGTCTGGCTTACACTAATGGACCTAACAGGAAGGAAATGCAATTTGAAAGAAGCTGATGCATATGTTCTATTGCCGAATATAATGTTTGATTTAATTATTAACTGTCAGTGATGGAGAGGCAGCCCCTGCTCAGCTCTACTTAGAGTGCAATGCCTTGCATTCAAAGAAAATAAATGACAAAAGTTTTGTCTTTCAATCCATAACTTAAAAAAAAATCTCTTTCCACTAACAAGTTAGTTTTCTTGCTTACCTTTACTTTAGCCATAAATTGGGCAATGTTTTATTTTCTAATCACCATTTGGAGAAAAATGTCAAAAAAGTCTTCTGCCTGTCATATTCCCTCCCTCCCTCCCTCCCTCCCTCCCTCCCTTCATTCCTTCCCTAATTTCTCCCTGTTCACTTATTTTTACTAGTGTCATACATGAAAATCTCCTCTGATAAGTATTTTTGAATTAAAGTCTGAGTCTTGGGCTGAGTGACTTTCCAAATCCCTTTCCAGCTCAGGGTTCTATTCTGTGTTGACTGGAGGAATACCTTTCAGTGAAAAAGGCTGAAATGCATAGCTGTCTTTGTCTTCTTTTTCTCAGAATGAATGATTTGGCACTCAGCTTCTGTCCATTTCTTTTAATTGGCATTTTGTGACTTCCAGGAAGGCTCTCCTTTGCTTTAAAAGCCCATAATTGTATGTGAAAGGCAGACAGCAAGATGTAAAGAACAGATTCATTAGAGAGCAAACATATTCAAGTCTCTTCTTAGTTATTTTATTTCTGTGTTGATAGAAAGTGACCTAATATGTACAAGGAAGTGGGTATCAGCCCACTGAATTTGCAAGCATGCTCAATGAACAGAAATGCTCTATTGGGTCAGTCAGCTGGAAAAGAGCAGTTTAGTACTATGTGTAAATAGAATAATGGAGCTATGTAATTTTAGTTGTGCATTTTATATCTATCTGGTGAGACTATTATCTTTGACACTAGCCTAGGCAGATGCATAACTGGGGCTGAAATTAAACAATAATGATGATATTTGGAGCTCATCCAAAATGTTGTCTATTGTTTATGTAAGTGGCTCCAACATCATTATTTGATCCATAATTTCTCATTTTTTATTACACATATGTTCTTGCATATAATAGCACACAACATCAACTCAGTGGGAGGCATTTTTCTTTATGATTTCAAAAGGAATTGTTTATTTTTGTCATGAGGATAATAGAAAGCAATGAAGCTTCCTGGAAATACAATACTACAATTCAAATGTCTAATTGATTTAGACAGATTAAAGAAAAAATATAGGGCCAATCTATATTTTTGATCTCTTGAACAATCCAAATACCTTATTTGAGAGTTTCCATTTCTTATTTCAGGCTAAGGTATCCACAGTTATGAAGGACTGGAATCTGGCTTATGTAGAATTATTACTACACTGACAGAGCTTAATTCTGATGTTCTTAATTCTAAAGAATTTAAAGGAATATAATTTATCCATGGAAGTGCCTAGTGAAAGCAGTACTTGAGGAACTTTTAAAAGTTCAAAAGCTCAGTTCCTAGAAGCATATCAATCACAAACAATGAATGATGCTGCCCAAATCCTATCATTTAAATCAAACTGAAAGGCAGTGATTCTTCTATTTTTTCTCAGGCTGTCTAGTTAGAGAAGTTATATATTCTCAAAGATGATATTTAATAGGATTTTAAATCTTCCTATCATCGTCCTCTGTTTTACTTTTTTTTTTTTTTTGAGACAGAGTCTCACTTTGTTGCCCTTGGCAGAGTGCCATGGCATCATAGCTCACAGCAACCTCAAACTCTTGGGCTCAAGAGATCCTCTTGCCTCCCAAGGAGCTGGGACTATAGATGCCCACTACAATGCCCAGCTATTTTTTACAGACAGGGTCTCACTCTTGCTCAGGCTGGTCTTGAACTCCTAACCTCAAGTGATCCACCTGCCTCGGCCTCCCAGAGTGCTAGGATTACAGGTGTGAGCCACTACACCCAGCCTTTCTGTTGTACTTTAAATAATGTCATTTATGTTCATTTAAAATAATTATGTATGTAATTAAAAACATAATTCTTATTTTACTTTAGTCTGAGAGATATATTTCACATGTCTAGTTAGAGGCTTAAACTTAATTTTCAAACGATAAGTGAAAATTATAAAATTTTAAATGTTCTAATTCTTTTAAATGTTCAAAGAAAGGTGATCATTTAGACCATGACCTTCCTATCCTTTTCAGCATTCAGAAATATTATGCATGGTATCTGGCTTCCTCATTTGTCAAAGTGGAGTAATTGCATCCGTTTTCAAACAGTTCCCCTCCAATGTACATACACAAGTGCTGAGTAACCCCCATGGAAGATGTAATACTTCAAGCCTGCTTAAAATGCAGTTTTTAAAAGATGCCCATGATAATTTATCAAATGGGACGAAAATAATTTCAGGGGGTACAGCTATACACCTGAGAAGCAAGGGGAAGATACTGACCTCAAAACTAAGTGATCTGTTTATAAATACAGTGCAAATAATTGATTATGCAGGTGTATCTTTATTTCTGATATGATTCCTCCAGGCAGCAAGACAGGTGTTCGGGTTTCATGCTAATCAGGAGAAAGAATGTCTGAAATATGCGTCTGCACAGGGACATCTGGGAAGAGATTGTCCAAACACAATCTCAAGTGCAAAGCCTTAGAAAATGGGCCTCTTTTGCTTTACTTAGTACCAAGAGGCACATTTGTATGTGGAAAAACCCACATTCACCAGCCATTAGGGACTGCTACTTATGTGTGGCAGACTAGGCAGCCAGAACACAGACACTTACTAACAAGCTGGCTGAGTTTAAAACAACTTAGTAAAAGTTTCCAGGTTTTCTGGTAGAGGAAAGGATTTCCTGACAGCAGGATCGGCTCTTATCTCCAGGATGGGAGAGGTCAAGGGTTATGGGAAGGAGAGCCGAGAGATGGGTGATGTTTATGCAGGAGTTTCTTATTTTGGTTCCTTCATTGGACTCTATCCTCTTCTTATTCTAATTCCTCCCTTTTTTCCCTCAGGGACACCTGTGCTCTTTTCCTTCTTAAGATAAGAACTGAATTTTAGTTGATGGGATTGTTAGAATAAAAACTATGGTGAGCTGGATTAATTAGAATATTTCAAAGAAACGTCCCTTCCTTCAGGTAGCCTTTGACAAAGATAAATGCAAATTCTTACAGGACTAATAAACTCAAGTCACATTTTCTGGGTACATTCCTACAGGTGCCAGACAACTGAAACAGCATATAAAGAGGGGAAACAACTGGGGAGGGAAAGGAGCAAATGGAGAATACGATGTAAAATGTATTCACAGCTCCTCAAATGCGCCCACTTCTCAATTTTTATTTGGTCCATCTGCCTTACCATGTATTAGCACCATAATTTGTCTCAAAGACATACATCTGTGTTTCTAAATATTTAACATTAAAGTGAATATTTAACATTAAGGTGAATTACCTTAGATTTTGTGTTTTCAGGGGCTATTTTGTACCTAAATTTTAGTTTAAAAATAATCTAGAGAAAGAAAACACTGCACCCATTAGTTCATAAAAATAAACTAAAAAAGTTGACCATATATTAAATTCTCCAGCCTTTTATTTACTAACCAAGAAGAAAGGTCTGTGGGCCACGACCACAATCACTGCAGTCTCCCCTTATCAGACGCCACGTCTGCTCACCTTCTTCCCAATGTCAACTGTAAGCAGGCTTTGGTTAGGGTCATAGTCTTCTTTAATTGCAGCAACTGACAAAAAGACTTAGTGGACAGAAAAATATACATTTTAACATTTGTTGGATGTATCCAAGTTCATGGCTGATCTTTTTGTTTTTACTTCCAAGTACCATGTGCTTTAGCTAATGTTGGTTTTCTGTTATGAGATTTCATTTTTAATTATAAGAAATGAACACGAGAGCTTAAAGAAATATCTCTCAAGACTCTAGTTTTTCAAAAGTCCACTTTAATAGGATCGGTAGTGATACATTTTAGAAGACACAGGGATGCAAGATTTGACATAAAATAACAAGAAGCTCCTCATCACTACCTCCTCCTAGCTCCATGCCTGGACCGCAGTCCAGCCCTAGACGTCTGCTCCTCCTCAAAGTCCAGTTCAGATGACACTAGTTCTCTAATACTCCCATCCGAACCCTAATTGGAAATCAAATCAATTCATTCTTATTTGAAAACATGCGGTATTTAATTTATATTGAGAGAGACACACAGAGAGAAGATTCCTTGCTTAAGTTACTCTACAACATGTAAAAGAGACACTTTCTATGTAAGGTTTTAAAAAATAAAATAGAACCTGGAATAGACCTACTAAAGTGAAACTACAATTAAGCTTGTTCTGTTGCTTAAAATCTTCCTTTAAAACCAGGTGGAGAAGAAAAACACAATTTTATTTTACTAATTTCATCCTGAAAATGCCCTATTCTTACTATTTGATTAAAAATTGTAAGGAAGTTTGAAATAAATGGGCCTTAAGTTGGGGATAGAGGCAAGTTCTCCTCGTCGAAGATTTTGTGTGACCTTCTATCGTGATTGCCCTCTCTATAAAACTCTCAGACTGAATTACAGCTAAACAAATATCATGGGTATGACCCATGTAAATATCTTCAGATAACGTTTGTGACAAGGAAGTCTTCTTCTGTATCATTACTTCTTAAGGAGGATAGTGACCTGTCTTATGTAGCAAATGATATAATTGGCATATGCTAATGGAAGTTATTTGCAAGTAGGAAAATATTGATTGGGGCCATTTTGCTTATGAATAAAGGTGAAAGACACAACCGGTATACTTGGTGCTCAATGTCAACAAAATACTGTTTCTAGCTTTTGTACAAGGAGCTGAAGTTACTGTGGTAAAGCAATATTAAGTTCATTTGGATTTGTTACAAAGTTCGAAATACATTTCGTAAATGAACAAGTTCTGAAAAAGAAAATAATCCAAGTATATATGCCCACTTATTTGAGATATCTGTTCACAAAAAAATTAATTTGGGTACAGGGAACTTGAAATTGAATCATCATCTGTTTTAAAATAGCCAATTAGTTTTTGGCTGAATAACTTTCCCCCCTTCCCCACCATCCCAAGTTGCTTTGCCTACTCTCCTCCAGCCAGTAGGAGAGTAAAGTGTAAAGTGTAAGTAAAAAAGAAAAACAATAAACATTCCAGAAATCCTGTGAGTCTACATGGTGTAAAGAAACTTGTGTTGTTTGGAGCTTCACAGAAGAAAAAAAGAAAGAATAAACTAAGAATCTCAGAAAAAGAGAAAAATATCCCTGAGTAGTCCTTTATACTTCTTGCTGAGAGCAGAGCTTATCGAGCAAGTGACCTTTATGAGATTATTGTTTATGATCACTTGGTGTATGCCAAGAGTTCCAGAAAAGAATATTCCAATTTATTTCAAAGGTTACGTATCAAAATTGAATATGCATTGCGACTGTATTATCACATGGTATAACTTTTTCATAAGAAGTTGGAGCTGACTCACTACCATTGTTTCCCTGAAAACTAGTGTTTTGATTTTTGTCCTGCAAAACATCTGATTCCCCAAACTGGAATAGAGTGCAGTGATGCAAATAAAGGGGGGAAAAAGTTGTTTGCTGTTGCTGTTGTTTCTCCCACTGAGAAGCTTGATTCAAGTTTGAGAGATCTATGGAATTATTTTCTCTACGTAGTCTAGCCAACAGTAATGAAATTTAATTTCCGTTTTCACTTTTTTTTTTTTTTAACAACATCACTATCATCTAGCAACGTGGTATGGTAGTTGAAACAACAGTACAAAGAGTCACATGGGCTGCAGCAAGAGAGAATTCTGCTTCTTGGAGAGAAGGAAAATAGACCAACAGGGACATCTTTTTTCCCCTTGCTCATAAAAGGCTTTTAGGGAGAGGCTGCTGTGCATTTTGCTGTCTTCAATTTTCCTGTACACGCAACTTAATGATTTGGTTCAATACTTCTGCTCATCCTCAACTTTATCACTCTGTACAAAGGCAAACATAAACCAGGAAAGTCTCCTCTCCCTCTCTCTCCTTCTCTGTTGTCAAACTGTTGTCAGAGAGACTCCAGCACCCAGTTGCCCACAGCTAGCCTCATTTCTTTCTCTAAATTTGCTACTTGATTGAGGAGTATCCTTGGTTCACAGGGTGGATAACAATTTCTCTTCTTTTTCTTTTTTTCTTTCTTTCTTTTTCTGTCCTTTTTTTTTTTTTTTTTTTTTTTTTTTTTTTGCACGGCGGGGGTTTTAACCCCCCCCCCCACCACATGGGGGCCCGGGCCAAAACCAATTATACCCCCGCG
>CAUYRH010105330.1:0-34570 GCA_963574655.1 Perodicticus potto | reverse complement strand
AGCTGGGACTTCAGGCGCCCGCCACAACGCCCGGCCATTTTTTGGTTGCAGCCGTCATTGTTGTTTGGCGGGCCCGGGCTGGATTCAAACCCGCCAGCTCAGGTGTACGTGGCTGGCGCCTTAGCCCATTGAGCCACAGGCAGCAAGCCGATGTCCTGCTTTTCTGTCATCACTCCTCTGCAAGCTACAAATATGGGTGGCCATTCAGCAGGGAGGGGGAACACAGACCTTTTCTTTTTCACATTTTTTTTTTATTATGGAAGAAATAACTGATCACTGTAGAATCTTCATGAAACTCCAGAAAACTTAAAGAAGGGGAATTTTCACACGCTGGTTCTCCCATTAGCCACTGGTCTTTCCCTGCCGGCCCTCCAGGCAACTGGGTGACATGTGCAAGGACACGCAGGGTCCCCTGTGCATTGCCTGCCCCACATCTGGCTCTTGCTAGCATTGCTTTGAGGACATTTCCCGTGTCCCAGTGACGGTGCCATGGCTTGGGGCCACATCCTTCCCCCCGACTGGCTTTTCTCACCCCCAGGATCCTGGCATCCACAGCTCAGACCCTCCTGGGAGCTACAGACCCTATGACGATGGTCTGCAGAGAGGGGTTTTCATCACCAATGAAACTGGGCAGCCACTGATCGGAATGGTAGGTGGCGGGGGCTGGGGGATAGACGGTCAGTAAGCAGAGGCCTCTGGCCAGTGGTGGGGGCTGGGGGACAGACGGTCAGTAAGCAGAGGCCTCTGACCAGTGAGGACAGGATAGTTGTTCAGGAAGAAGGCGGAGTTTCAGAAGCTGTCATGTCGGGAGGGACAGATTGGGAGATATATTTGCAGTTGGGGTGATGGTGGTTACTGACAAGGAGGACCACCTTAAGCTCTTCTACCTCGGGGCTGTGACTTCATGGGCAGTGAGCCCAGCCCAGGATGAGCTCTGCAGACCCTTGGTGAGGCCCTGGGGCCCTCCTGTCTTCCCAGCCCCAGGGGCTCCTGACCGCTCCCAAGGCCTTTCTGTTGGGGGTTCATCAGTCACCCCACTCCCCACCCACCCTCCCGCCAGGTGCAGGATGTGAGACTTGGTGCCGGGACTTGGGTGAGGCCCTTCTCCCGACATCTCTCTCTGGCTCTGCAATCCAGCGCCTGCCTGGGTGGACATGTCAGGGGTGGCCCTTTGCTTTCCCAGGGTCTAGGCCCCTCCAGCCCCATGTCAGTGCTGGTCTCTGGCCCCAGGGCCAAGTCTCAGGTTTACCGGTTTAGGCATTGATGAAGAGCAGGGCTGCCCCCTGTAAGGCTCTGTTGGGGGTAGGCCTGGGATCTTCCCTCTCTTGTCTCTTATCGTCCAGGGGTGGCCTGGACGCATCGCCTTCCCTGACTTCACCAACCCCGAGGCCGTGGACTGGTGGCAGAACCTGGTGGCAGAATTCCACGCCCAGGTGCCCTTTGACGGCATGTGGCTTGTAAGAGCAGCACCCCCACCCTGGGCATCCTGCCCCCCTGCCCCCTGCCATGCTCTGGTCAGGGATGCCCACTTTGAGGGCTTCTCTTGTAGGACATGAATGAACCTTCCAACTTTGTGAGGGGCTCTGTGGACGGCTGTCCTATCAATGAACTGGAAAGCCCGCCCTACCTGCCAGGTGAGTCCTCCTGCAGCCTGCCCAGGGTGCTGTCTAGGGACTCTTGGCTCAAATCAGGGCTTTCTGTACCTGGTTTGAGAGGCTCAGCATTCTAATTCCTGAGAGGAGGGAAAGGGGACCCCCAGGAGGAAAGTGCAGGCTGGGGATACTCTAGCCAACAACGCAGACATGTGCAGAGGCACAAACCTTGCTCAAGAAAACCATCCGGTGACATGTGGTGCAGTAGGGGGCGACCTCGAGTCAGGGCCACCCTGATGAGGACAGGGACCCCTGCCACAGTCTGGGCGGTGGGGAAGAGATTGGGCTCAACCCCGAATCCCAGCAAGTGGGAATTTATAGCTGATGAGTGATGGGGTCAGTGGGTGGGAAATCACCCAGAAGAGCCATTGGGGTCGGGGACTCTGGCAAAATAGGCCAACAGGATCCTTGCTGAGACAGGCCAGGGTGACCAGATATCCCCTGGGGTGTGGCGGAGGGTGAGGAAGCTGATCAGATATGGAGGGTGATGAGACATTGACTACGGGGACTTCCTGCTGACCTGGCTTACCGGGTTCTCTGCTAAAACCGATTTTACAAGGATGTGCACAGACAGGCCTGGGAGGAGGGTCAGGAGCCTGAGATGCAATGGCCCTGCAGAGAGCCTTCATCACCTGCAGACGTAGGGGTTTCAGGGTTGGCTAAACCGGCAGGGGAACGCTTGAGGGGATCCATAGATGGTAGGTGTGACTTCTGGGGTCCTCAGGGCCACCCTCAGTGCCTGCCTCAAGCTTGTCTTTGTAAACACTGCCCAGGGAAATGCCTGAAGTCCAAGGGTGGTGTCATGAGCAGAAGAACCCAGCCCCACAGGCATGGGGAGCAGCTTCAGGACGGACTTCTGGGGACTGAGGCCTGAACCCGAGGAGACGGCCACTGGCAGAGGGGTTCCTGGGTTTTGGGGGGCACAGCAGGACTACTGGGAGGGAGCTCCTCAGAAACCAGGCCTTGTCTTTCAGGCGTGATTGGTGGGAGCCTCCAGGGGGCCACCATCTGTGCCTCCAGCCACCAGTTCCTGTCTACACACTACAACCTGCACAACCTCTATGGCCTAACGGAAACCATCGCCTCCCATAAGTGAGGCCCTGCCCAGCCTGCCAGGCTGCTCCCCCTCCCTCCCCACCCCTGACAAGGAGCTAGAGCCCTTCTTCCCACTTCATGCCTGGCACTTTTAGGGGAAGAATCCTAGTGTTACCAGACGGGGGAGTCTGCACCAGTGGGGCGTGTGACCCCTGCAAGGGTGGGGGACACAACTCTTCTGCGAGTGTAGTCAGGGTGGTCCAGGTAGTACTGACATGCCCAGGAGACAGTGGCAGGAGTCTGGCCATCCTCTGCCCCATCTTCTGTCCCACCCAAACAACTACTCCCAGCTCCACCAGCTGCTCCACCCAGGCAGGTGGTGACAGGGTTCCTGGGTGGCCCCACTCACTCAGGTGTCCCGTTTGCCCAGGGCCCTCGTGGAGATTCGAGGGACACGCCCCTTTGTGCTATCCCGCTCAACCTTTGCTAGCCATGGCCGGTATGCTGCCCACTGGACAGGGGACGTGGGGAGCAACTGGGAGCAGCTTTCCTACTCGGTGCCAGGTGAGCACCTGCTGGGAAGGGGCTGCCTGGCAGAGCAGGTGTGCCCCTCCGGGGGAGGCTGGCCCTGCTCCTAGCAGCCTGAGGCCTGGCCTGACTCTGCTCTCCCAGAAATCCTGATGTTTAACCTGCTGGGGGTGCCCCTGGTCGGAGCTGACATCTGTGGCTTCATGGACAACACATCAGAGGAGCTGTGTGTGCGCTGGACCCAGCTGGGCGCCTTCTACCCCTTCATGCGCAACCACAACGACCTGCACAGCGTGGTAGGCTGGGGCGGGGGGGGTAGAGTGGGCTCTCCCAGACCCTTCCCCAGGAAGCCCCAACTCCATACTGGGTGGCCAAGGAGTGCCCAGTCTGCAGGGTGGAGACTCCAGGGTCCCTCTTTGCCACCGGCCACAGCCCCAGGAGCCCTACAGGTTCAGTGAGCCGGCCCAGCAGGCCATGAGGAAGGCCTTTGCTCTGCGCTACACGCTGCTCCCCCATCTCTACACGCTGTTCTACAAGGCCCACGTCAACGGGGAGACTGTGGCCCGGCCCCTCTTCCTGGAGTGAGTGACCTCGGTGAGGGAGGGTTGCCCCGTGGGCTCCGGGAGAGGGGCTGACCAAGAGCCCATGACACCGAGGGCGGCCTGTCCTGCTGCAGGGCCCTCCGCACTGAGGTGCCCCTGGACCCCTAGTCCCCTGGGGGCATTTGAGGTACGGGAAAACCTAGGATGGGAGCACCAAGTGTTCACCAGGCTTCCCTGCAGTAAAGCAAGTACTAGAACCCCTGAGACTGGGTTAGTTGGGGCTGGTCTACAGGGAACGGAAGGTGAAGGACACCTCACGGTGTCCCTCCAACGGGACTTAGTACAGCAGAGTAGTTGCTGTGTGCTAAAAATGACACCGATTCTCAAGTAGTACGGTAATTCATTAAATGTCTGTAATAATCAACATATTTTCCTCTTGTGCCACACACATGTAAGTTCTAGGTGGATTAAACAGTTACATGTCAAAACATAAGCTGTGGAAAATCCCACCGGAGGGGTGGGGGCCACACATCACCACCACGCTCTGGCAGGAGGTGGCTTTCTAGGATCATGCAGAAAGAAAAGGGAAGAGATTTAATTTAGAAAAAAAGTAAAACTTTGAAAATTATAGAAAAAATGAAAAATCTGTGAGTATAAAAAACAACAAAAATTAAATCTGCTTCGAAAGTAGCTTGTAATGGTGAACAAATTAGAGAAGGCATTGTCAATAAAATGACAAATAGCCAGTCTTCCTAATATGTAAAGAATGTGTGCTGTATTTATAAAACTGAGACTAAGAAACAAATAGGCTGGGTGCCTGTGATCTTAGCACTCTGGGAGGCCAAGGCGGGAGGATCCCTGGAGCTCAGGAGTTCAGACCAGCCTAACAGGAGTGAGACCCCATCTACTAAAAATAGAAAAACTAGGGCAGTGCCTGTGGCTCAAAGGAGTAGGCACCAGCCCCATATGCTGGAGGTGGCGGGTTCAAACCCAGCCCTGGCCAAAAACTGCAAAAAAAAAATAGAACAACTAGCCGGGCATGGGGTGGGAGCAGTAGTCCCAACTGCTCAGGAGGCTGAACCAGGAGGCTCTGTTTGAGGTTGCAGTGAGCTTCCATAATGCTGCTGTATTCTAGCTGGGGCAACAGGGCCAGACTCTATCTCCAAAAGGAAAAAACAAAACAAACAAACAAAAAGAACGCAATCTGTGTACTATTTTAATTACTTTGTAATTTCCTTTACTATATATTTTTTAGTATTATTTTTAGTGATTGCTCTAGGCATTATAATTAACATCTGAATTTATAATAGCCCAGTTAAAACTAATACCAACTTAATTTCAGTAGTATAAAAAAAACTTTACTCGCTCTATCTGTATCTCCCTTCTCCTTTGTGCTGTTATTGTCATCAAATCATATCTTTAGGCTTGGCACCAGCCACATACACCAAGTCTGTGGGTTCAAATCCAGCCTGGGCCAGCTAAACAATGATGACAACAGCAATAATAAATAGCCGGGCATTGTGGCGGGCGCTTGTAGTCCCAGCTACTCAGGAGGCTGAGGCAAGAGAATTAGGAGTTGGAGGCCTAAGCCCAGGTGTTGGAGGTTGCTATGAGCTGTGACCTGATGGCACTCTACCCAGGGTGACACAGTGAGACTCTGTCAAAAAAAAAAAAAAAAATCATTATATGTTATGGGCCCATCCACATGGATTTATAATGACTTTTAAATAGAACAGAAGGGTTATAAACAAAAAGTGTATTTATACCATCTTTTATATTTACTTAGTAGTTGCTAACTTTACCAGCACTTTTAAAAGTTTCTTTCTGTGGATTTTAGATACTGTCTAACATCCCTTCATTTAGATCAGGACCCCCTTTCTTGTAGGGCAGGCAGGTCTGCTAGTGATGAAGTCTTAGTTTTTGTTGATCTGGGAATTTCTTAGTTTCCCCTTCATTTCTGAAAGATAGATTTGCTCAGTGTAGAATCCGTGATAGGCAGTCACTTTTCTTTCAGCACTTTGAGAATGTCATCCCACAGCCATCATAGTTTCTGATGAGTAGCTTCTGCCCCAATTCTTTTGAGGTTCTTTGTCTTTGGTGTTCCAGGGTTTCATTGTGATGTCTAGGTAATAGGTCTCTTTGAGTTTATCCTACCTAAGTCATTTGAGCTTGGATGTGTACATTAAATTTTCATTGAATGTGGGAAGTTTTCAGCCATTATTTAGGTTTTTGTCTGCCCTTTTCTCTCTTCTCCTTCTGGGCCCCCTGTTACACATGCATCAGTATGTTTGATGGAGCCCCACAGGTCTCTGCATCTCTGTTCAGTTCTTCTTCATCGTGCTTTCTTTCTGTTCCTCACATTGGGTAGTCTCAATTGTCTTCAAGTGCACCGTTTCTTCTTTCCACCTCTTCTACACTGCTGTTGAGCCATTCTAGGGAATGTTTTCATTCCAATTGTAGATTTTTCAACTCCAGAATTTCTCTTTCATTCTTGTAAAGTATTGTATCTCACGGATACTCCCTATTTAATGAGTTATTGTCACACTTCCCTTAGTTCTTTACATATGGTTCCCATTAGTTCTTTGAACATATTTAAAGTAGCTGACATAAAGTCTAGTAGTCCAACATCTGGGCTTCCTCAGGGACAGTTTTATAATTTTTTTCCTGTATGTAAGCCATACTTTCTTGTTTCTTTGCATATCTCATCAAGTTCTACTTTACACTAGACATTTTAAACATGGCAACACTGGTAATCAGGTTCTTGATCCCTCTTGAGCTTTGTTGTTGCTCTTTTTTGCTGTCGGTGGTTGTTTGTTTAGTGACTTTTCCTGAACTAATTGTATAAATTCTGTGCTCTTTGTTGTGTGTAGCCACTGAAGTCCCTGCTTGGTTAGCTTAGCCAAGAGCTAATCATTGCAGAGAGATGCTCTTAAATGCCTAGAATCAGTCCGTCTGCCAGCCTTTGCCAAGTGGGTGTGTGTGTTGGGGCTCATCTTCAGCATATAGCTGGGTGTTTTTGCTGTTCTTACAAAGATTCAGCTGTTTTTCTTAAGTAAATTCAAGATTTACTTGCAGGCTGTTGCAAGTCTTTCATTAGTTTATAGAGTCCTAAAAAGTTGATTCTCACAATTTTTGCCTATGTTCTTGTGGCCTTTACAGAGAAGATTTTTAGAGGTCTTTATTCTGCCATATTTATTAACATCAGTCCAAGAAATGTATCTTGAAACAGATAATACTTATTTTGCCTGCAAATTAGAATATGTTTTAGAAAATGATAATAACACACTGTGGCAAGCATGCATCCTAACCGTGGGTTGGGATACTGCAAACTGGCATCTTCGTGGAAACCAACAGTACGTATCAGTAATGTTTTTGACACTCTTACACTGATGCATTAATTTCACAAATAGGAATATGGCCTAAACAAGTCATCTGAAAAGACGCAAAAGGTACATAGATGTATCCATTGCCATGATTATAGCCCAGACTCGGAAGCTACCTGCCTATGCAGGGATAAGGAAACAGGCGTGTATGAAGTTCCAGCAACAAGACACTCACAGACAAAGAAGTAACTGAAAGACAGTCAGATGTTAATGATTTAATAATAGGGGGTTGTGTTTTTCCAAGTCTGTGAATGACGAGCACATACTACTTTGGTCATCAGAATATAAGTGAGCAAACAAAGAAAGGCAAGGGCTGGCCCCTCAATGCCTTTAGGACGAGCTGCGCCTCCTGCCCTGGGCACAGGCTCCCCACAGCGTCAGACGGAGGAGGTCATCTCTGCGCTGTGTTGACTTCCATCCACTGGAACCGGCCCTGACGTGTTAGCCGAAGTCCTCTGATGCCCTGAGCTCCCAGTGGGTGGGGATTCCACTCTTTGTGAGCCTCCAGCCAGTGAGTGTGCCGACCCCAGATGGTCATCTCTGCCCCATCTCCCCACCCCTCGCATTTGAAGGTTCCCCGAGGACCTCCACACCTGGACTGTGGACCGCCAGCTCCTGTGGGGGGAGGCTCTTCTCATCACCCCAGTGCTCGAGGCTGGGAAGGCTGAAGTGACTGGCTACTTCCCCTCGGGCACATGGTACGACCTGCACACGGTGAGTCCTGGGGACCCCAAACCCTGGCTAGGGAGACCAGGGCTGCCCCTCCCTCTTGCCATATTGCTATGACCAGGTGGTGGAAAGAGGGGTGTCTGTGAATCCCGTGCTAGGCCCTCACCCAGGTGCCCTCACATCATCCCTTCAGTTCCTTGCAGCATTCCCATTTTCCAGACAAGGAAACTGAGCAGTTAACCTGCCAGCAGCCCACAGCTGTCACCAAGGCTAAGCCAGGCTGATGCTCTCTGCCCTGACCCCCACCCTGGACCTTCTCAGGCTCTGTCCCCAAAGAGCAGCTGGGTGGGTCCCTGCAGTGAGCCCTGAGTCTGCCCCGAGGTCACAGCCCCGTTTATCTGTGCCAGGCTTCCTGAGCTTCCACACACAGCCTGGGAAACCAGAGAACGTGGCTCCTGAAGACAGTGGGGGTTTGCCACTGCCTGGGACCCTTCTTAAGATCATATCTCCTTCCAGGGAGCAGTAGAGGCCCTTGGTAGCCTCCCCTCTCCACCTCCAGCACCCCACAGGCCAGCCATCCACAGCCAGGGGCAGTGGGTGACGCTGCCGGCCCCCCTGGACACCATCAACGTCCACCTCCAGGCAGGGCACATCATCCCCCTGCAGGTACCCAGGCTGGACACTGTAGTAGAGGTGTGGACGGCACGGTGTGCTGCTAGGGAGGGGCCCCAGGTGGGAGGAGGCCACAGGCCCTCAAGGGCAGAGCACAGCCCTGCAGTCACTCAGCAGATCTGCATGTTGGAGGTTCTGCCAGGGCTTGTCCTCCAGTGGCTGTAGGTGGCACTTGAAGTGGGGAGGGTTTGGGGCCCACCTGATGGGCATCAGCCAGGGTGATCACCACAGGCATGCAGTCCACTGGAAGGTGGCTGGTTCTACAAACCTCGGCTTCCTTTAGCTGGGGCTGTCCCACCCTAGCATTCCCCACCCTCCAGCTCAGGCATCCATGTCCTTTTCCAGGGCCCTGGCCTCACAACCACAGAGTCCCGCAAGCAGCCTATGGCCCTGGTCACGGCCCTGACTGACAATGGGGAAGCCCAAGGGGAGCTGTTCTGGGATGATGGGGAGAGCCTGGGGGTGCTGGAGCGTGGGGCCTACACACTGGTCACCTTCCAGGCGAAGAACGTAAGTCCTAGGACCACCCAGGCTGACGGGGTGGGGACGTCCAGGGTGACTATCCTCATCTGTGAGGGGAGCCAGGAGCTCTGCTGGGCAGGCAGGTCGACATCCTGGTGTCACCTCTGGGCCACGTAGCTCACACAGAGGGAAGCCTGTCCCTGAGCCACCTGCTGATCCCTCCCCACTCTTCCACCTCTCTGCTCTGGCCAGAATACAATCACAAACGAGCTGGTGCATGTGAGCACAGAGGGGGCTGGCCTGCAGCTGCAGAAGGTGACGGTCTTGGGGGTGGCCACAGCCCCTCAGCAGGTCCTCTCCAATGGCGTCCCTGTTTCCAACTTCACCTACAGCCCCGACACTGAGGCAAGAGGGCCCTCATCCCAGGGTGGGCGAGGGGCAGGGGTACTAGGGTCTCACAGAGGGCAGAGAGGATTGCACTGGTCAGGGAGGAGCAGGAGGGGCCGGGCCACATGAACTGAACCTGTCCTTTACTGACATTGGCCTCTGGTGGGTGACGGGCCGTGACAATGACCCTCCAGCTGTGTCCCAGCAGCACTACATTACCAAGCCCCAAGGCGGTGGCCAGTGTCAAGGGCAGGGATCCCTGCGCCTGCTGGGAAGGAGCTGGGCAGCCCCCTCACACACACCCCTGTCTCCCGAGCACCCAGGGTCTCGCTCTTGCTGGGCGTTGTTCGGTGCTCACTGCTACTTCCTTCTTTTCCAGATTCTGGACGTCCCTGTCTCACTGTCCATGGGGGAGCAGTTTCTCATCAGTTGGTCCTAGCTGGGTGTCAACAGGGTGACCCTTACAGGGGAGGCTGATTTGCCCATGAAGCAGGGCCTGGCACTCATGGCACCTGTGTGTCTCCTTTGGGTCCCCTGAGCCTGGCACCTGCTGTCCCCTGAACCTCCTGGGGTTGGGGCTCTGGTCTCCTGACATCTTTGAAATGTTCTCCCCGGATCCCATGGCTGCCCCTCATGTAGTGCCTTGTTGACTCCCCCAACCTGTCACTGGCAGATGTCCCTGGCACCAGAATGCTGAAGTGGGGAGTGTTGCCTCTGTCCCCAAGGTCATGCCCCGACCTGCTGTGACACAATGCAAGGATGGTGCTCTGGGGCCCCCACAAGCTCCCCCAGGAAAGCTGCCCACTAGGTCAGCCAGAGTGAGCCTTGAGAATTCACAGGCTTGGGACTTTCTTGATCTGAAGTACAGTTATTCACAGTAAAGGGGCATTCGGAATGACGCCTCTGCTGATCCTTCTGGGTGCGGGGCAAGGGGGGTGTACGTCCAAGGGAGGCAGCCCCTCAACAAGCCCTGGATGTTCCTGGGGACATCTGTCTTCCACCTCTCTCAAGCCAGAATCTATGACGTCCCCATGTCTCCACACTGTACCATGTCCTCATGTTACTTCACGTCCCCTCTCAAATTCCTACCTCACTCCACATCCCTAGGTCACATGGCCCCATCTCTCACATCCCTACCTCACCTCACAGCCCCCATATTTCCATGTTACGTTACATCCCCACCTCTGACATCCCAACCTCGTCCCACATCACATCATCTGCGTCCCCCATCACCCCACATCCTCCCCTCACCCGTGTCCCCAGTGGGCCTCACGGCCCCACATCACCAATCTAAGCTGACTAGAGGATGTCCACCTGGGCCTGACGTCATAGACATAAATGGGAGCTATGGGCCCCCTGCTCCTACGGCTGTGGGGACCTGAGGATCTCAGTAGGAGTCTAGGCAGAGGCGAGAGACCTGTCCCCAAGTGATGTGCTTAGAGATGGGCTCTGGCCAGGCTCTGCTAGCAAACCCTGGAAAGGGACAGAGGGCCATTTTATTGAGGAGGTAATGGTGCCAGCCGAAGTCTCTGTTAGCTGACCAGACCCTTCATCTTACCAGAATTCATGGGACTAGAGGAGAGGCTGGCCTCCAAGTCCCCTCAGAGCCGGGCTATTTTGTCACCTTCCTGAGAACCAGGAGGACAAGGACGTCCCCTCAGCAGTGCCCCCCGTTTTCAGGGTCAGGTACACAGGCAGGGCCCAGGTCCCACAGGCCACTTATACTGTCCCAATGGGCATGAGTCCCCTGATGCCCCAAGCTCACCTGTGGGTGGACGTGGTGGTGATGGCAGTAGCAGGTATTGCCTCATGCCTTGTCCTAGTTCCCTGCAGGGCTGAGCAGCAGAGGCATTTTCCCAAGGCCAGCCCAGCTGGACTGAGGGGCCCAAGCCATGTTTCCTGGGCAGCCACATGGAGCAGGTGACACACAGGAAGAACATGGGAACTGCCCTGTGTGGCAGCCTGCCTGCCAGTGCCCTGGGCCTCAGTGCTGAAGGTGTCCTGCCCCTAACACCCTGCTGGTGACCAGGGAGGGCCAACAGAGCATGGTGGCCTCTGCTAGGCTGGACTGGCCATCAGGGTGCTCATCTTTTGTGCCACTGCCCCACCTGGAAGGGCTGCCGTGGCCTCTGCCTCTCACAGGATCTGGCCACCACCACCCTGGGCCTGGGTAGTTCACATAGCGTGAGTTTAATTCTCACAGGTCTGGAGGCTGCAATGCCAAGGTCAGAGCAAATGCAGTGCCTGGTGAGGGCTGCGCTCCACTCTGTGGATGGTGCCTGAGGTGGAGGGGGTCAACGAGCTCCCTGCCCTAATCTCCCCACTGACCCCCACCTCTCACCACCACCCCACTAGAGACCAGGTGTCAACACCGGAAATGGGACACAGCCTCAGCCCCGGCACAGGATAACAGAACTGGGCGAGGAATTTGCTTGGTGTGGGACAGTACCCCTGGGGTGGGAAAGGAGTCAGCTCCTTCTGCTGAGGGAATGGGACTCCACCCCCTCGGAGTCCACATGGCACGGCCACACGTGGGACACTGGCACCTCCAGGCAGCTTCCTTTTCCAGCCAGTGCCTGGTACAGTTTATCAAACACAGGTGAAGGCTCCAGCAGTGTGGGCATGAACACCAGGGAGACATCCTGGTGCGCAGGGGTGTGCCACCTGCCACCCACTCTGTGTCCCAGGTCTCTCGGCTCAGCCCTTGGCCCTGTGCTCCCTGACCCCAGTGGCCAATGCTCCAGGCAATGAGTTAGTGCCTATGGTTACCTAATTCCACTTTTCTCCCACCCTCAAAAGCCCTTATAAGGATCACTCCTCACTTCTGTCAATTCTGGAAACCACCCCCAGCTTCCGGAAACCACTACTCTGCTCTCCATGGACTTAACCTGGAAATTTCATGTGACTGGAATCCGACCACGCGTGGCCTTTTCTGGCTGCTTTCACCTGCTGTATTTCCAGGGCTCATTCATGTTGTACCACATGTCAGCACTTCATTCCTTTTCATTCCCAAATAACGTTCACTGTAGGGACTGACCTGAACGTTTTTGTGCACCCATTCATCAGCTGATAGACATTGGGGTGGTGTCCACTTTCCATCTGTTATAAATACTGCCATGAACATTTCAGGGTTTTATGTGGTTTTTGATTCTCTTGTGTATACGTCTGGGAGTGGTGTTCTCTTCCATTACTAGATCGTGATGTTTTCCAAAGAGGCTGTGCCAATTGCACCAGCAATGTGAGGGTCCCAACTTCACGTCCTCCCAACGCCATAGATCAGGTTGTGAAAGTTTATCTGAACTACACAGTCTCCAGTCTGTGAACTTGGGATGTCTACGAATCTAGGTCTTTAATTTGACAATTTCTTTAGAGTCTTCAGTGTGCAAGTATTGCACTTCTTTTGTTAAATTATTCCAAAGTATTCTATTCTGAGGCTGCAGGTGGAAAAGTCATTTCATTTCCTGTTAATGTATAGAAACATCAACTTTTTTGTAGCGACCAAGCATCCTGTTACCTTGCTGAATTCATTTACTGGTGCCAAGGGGTTGTTTTCTCTTTTTTTTTTTTTTGGAAACAGAATCTCATTACGTCACCCTTGGTAGAGTGCCGTGGTGTCACAGCTCACAGCACCCCCAAACTCTTGGGCTGAAGTGATTCTCTTGCCTCAGACTCCCAAGTAGCTGGGACTACAGGCGTCCGCCATAACATCCAGCTATTTTTTTGTTGTTGCAGTTGTCGTTTTAGCTGGTCCCGGCCAGGTTTGAACCCGCCAACCTTGGTGCATATGGACAGCGCCATCACCACTGTGCTACGGGTGCCGAGCCGGGTTGTTTTCTTAGCGTGTGAGTGCCTCAGGGTTTCTATAGGTGAGGTCATGTCCTCTGTGACTAGCATAATTGTGCTTCTTCACTCAGTTCTGGATACCTATTTTCTTTCTTGCGTAATTATCCTGCCTTCTAACAATGTTGAACAGAAGTGATGAGAGTAGACATTCCTGCATCTTGCTCCTGATTTTAGGGGGAAGCTTCCAATACTTCACAGATAAGTTCGTTTTTATTTATTTATTTATATATTTTTTGAGACAGTCTCATTCTGTCACCCTTGGTAGAGTGCCAGGGCATTATAGCTCACAGGAACCTCAAACTCTTGGACTAAAGCAATTTTCTTGCCTCATCCACTCAAGTAGCTGGGACGCCCAGCTATTTTTTTTTTAAGAGACAGTGTCTCGCTCTTGCTCAGGCTGGTCTCAAACCTGCAAGCTCAGGCAATCCACCTTCCTCGGCCTCCCACAGTGCTAGGATTACAGGAGTGAGCCACCGCGCCCGGCCTTCATGGATAAGTTTAATGTCAGCTGTGGGTTACACAAACGCTGCTCGTCTGGTCTGAGGAAGTCCCCCTCCCACTCCTATAATAGTTCGATGAACATTTTTTATCTTGTGTTGGATTTTATCAAATGGGTTTTTTTGCCTCTGTCGAGATGGTATTTTTCACCCTTTATTCTATTGAAAGGTCTCCTTGACAGATCTGTGGGTGTTAAACCAGCTTTGCACTCCTGATGAACCCCACTTGTTTTGGAAGAACCATACAAAAGGTATAATCTTTTCTTTTTCTTTTTTTTGCAGTTTTGGCCGGGGCCAGGTTCGAACCTGTCACCTCCAGTATTTGGGGCCGGCGCCCTACCCCTTGAGCCACAGGCACCGCCCAAAAGGTATAATCTTTTCTATGTTTCTGGACGTGTTTTGCTAGTTTGTTGAAGATTCTTCCATCTACTCTGTTAAGAGGGACATAGTTTTCCTTTCTCGTGATGTCCTTGCCTTGGCTGGCACCAGGGAATGCTGGCCTCCCAGGAGGGGCTGGGAAGTGCCCAGGGAATGCTGGCCAAAGTGCTCCCGCATAGTTTTTGACTTTATAAGGATAACTCAAGCCTAGGCTCTTCTCTGTGGTTAAGTTTTTTATCACTGCTGTCAATGTTTCTGATTTTGTATTTCTCACTGAGTCAGTCCTGGTAGTTTGTCTTTCTAGGAATTTGTCCAGTTTATCAAGATTAATTGTTGGGGGGCCCTCTGTATCCTGTACAGGTATCACCTTTCATTCCTGAATTATTTGAACCTTCATTTCTTGGTCAGTCTCTGACTAAAGATTCATCAATTTTGTTCTTTACAAAGAACCAACTTTGGGGTTTGCTAATTGTCTATTATTTTTCTATTCTTTCTTTCATTTATTTCCACTCCCACTTTTATTATTTCCTTCCTTGTGCTTGCTTTGGGCTTGGCTTGCTCTTTTTCTGGTCACTGACGGCGATGGACAGTCCAAGTAGCTGTGACGCGGACGCGGCCGCGCTGCCCCCGTCAGGCCTTCTGCCTTCTGTCTGTCCCTCTCATCAGCTCTCCCTGTCCCCTGTTCAGGCCTCTTTTGCGCCAATTTGTTTCAGATTCTATCTTGTCTCCTACATTGGCTCTTTCTGTTTCACTTTTTGATTGCTTTAGTGTTCATTCCTAAAAATCACTTAGTTCTGTATGCGTTACCCATCTCTTAATTCATCACAATCTGTCCGAGTGGAGAACCTGGCAGTACACATCCCTTATCCTTCTCTGGCTTTGTGCTACTTTGTCATATATTTTACTTCTATGTATGTTGTTATTTTTGTTTTAAACCCTCTTTAAATCTTTCTGTAAAAGTGCCAACGGTGTAAATATTGCTATTCTATTTCCATTCTACACCATGTCTATTTCTATGGCCAGGGTTCTGAGAACAGGCTCTATACTGCAAGGAATATAAATTGGCACAAAAATCTTTCTGGAAAGTAATTTGGAAAATATGCCTTGACCCACAAAACTACTTCTAAAGATTATTTATCCTAATGGACCATCAAGTACACACACACACACAATCTGAAAACCTCTTCTCAAGTGAGGCATGTACAGCAAGCTGAAGAGTAGAATTTGTTTTAAAATGGTGAAATAGTTAAGGTATATTACTATGTAAAAAACCTGAGTTACCCAGTAGTGGCAAAGTGAGCTGTAATTTTTGTCAAAAAAGTACTTTATAGGGCTGGGCATGGTGGCTCCCACCTGTAATCCTAGCACTCTGGGAGGCTGAGGCAGGAGAATCCCTCGAGCTCACGAGTTTGAGACCAGCCTAAGCAAGACCTCCTCATCGCTACTAAAAATAGAGAAATTATCAGGGTGTTGTGTGACAGGTGTCTGTAGTCCCAGCTACTCAGGAGGTTTAGGCAGGAGGATTGTTGCCCCAGCCCAAGGGTTTCGTGTTGTGGTGAGCTATGATGACACTACGGCACTAAACTCAGGGTGACAGAGACTCTGTCTCAAAAAAAAGTACTTTATGTACAAATATGGATATGCAGCATGAATTAAAACACTGGAAAGACAGTCATGAAATCACTAAATGAATTATCCTTGGGTAGGAAGATTAAGGATCACTTTTTAAAAATCAAGCATTTCGGCTCGGTGCCTGTGGCTCAGCGGGCTAAGGCGCCAGCCACGTACACCTGAGCTGACGGGTTCGAATCCAGCCCGGGCCCGCCAAACAACAATGACGGCTGCAACCAAAAAATGGCTGGGCGTTGTGGCGGGCGCCTTGGGAGGCAGAGGCAGTAGACTCACTTGAGCCCAGGAGTTGGAGGTTGCTGTGAGCTGTGATGTCACAGCACTCTATCCAGGGTGACAGCTTGAGGCTCTGTCTCAAACAAAAAAAAAAAAAAAAAAAAAATCAAGCATTTCTGTTTCTGTAGCAAGATTATGGTTTTGCAATTAAGTTACATAAACTGGGGTTTTTCTTGTTGCCTTGGTCACCAGGAACCTCAGGAAGCCCCTCAGGGTCCACACAGCCTTCGAACAACTCATGAGAGATACCCCCCCCCACCTCCACCCTTAACCACCCACAGGTCAAGCTCATTCCCATGTGGCTCTGCAAGGCTTGTGCCCTGACCGAGCTCCGGAAACCACCCCGCCCCCGACATCAACACAAATGTCCATCACTTCCCTTACCACACACCCGTGGACGGTGCCATCAAGAGCAATGCCATGGACTTACTGGCACACTCGACATCCCAGACATCAAAGGGAAAACTAACATTTTCACTGCTCTGACTGCCCAAGGGCCAGGCTGCTCTTCACAAAGTCCCCACCTACTAACCACCAACATAAACATTTATGTCACCCTTATTAACATTTAAAGTTGGTGGCTTTGAAATCTTTGATAATCACACACCATTTCTCAATCACGGAACAGCTGAGCATTTTCTAGAGTTTTTTATTTTTTGTAGAGACAGAGTCTCACTTTATCGTCCTCGGTAGAGTGCCGTGGCATCACACAGCTCACAGCAACCTCCAACTCCTGGGCTTAGGCGATTCTCTTGCCTCAGCCTCCCGAGTAGCTGGGACTACAGGCGCCCGCCACAATGCCCGGCTATTTTTCTGTTTTGCAGTTTGGCCGAGGCTGGGTTTGAACCCGCCACCTTTGGCATGTGGGGCCAGAGACCTACTTGATGAGCCACAGGCGCAGCCTGAGTTTTTTCTTTTATTATCGTCTTTCTTGGACAGCAGGTAAGGTAGGTTTGGCCCATTTCCCTTTGTTGTTGTTGTTGTTGCAGTTTGGCCGGGGCCGGGTTCGAACCCGCCACCCTTGGTATATGGGGCTGGCGCCCTACTCACTGAGCCACAGGCATTGCCCCGGCCCATTTCCCTTTTGTTTCCTGCCATCTCCTGCCCTCCTCCATTTAACACACTACCCTTATTAATGCAGAATAATTTGTACAGGGAACGGAAGCCTTTTCTTCCTGCATGAAAACCCAGCCCCCACCTGGCTTTGGCGAGTCTGACATCAAGTCCTAGGGAGGCTGTGCCCATCTCTAAGAGCAGCCCAAGACAGAATCTGCACTGCTAGTGGGCACCAGCTGTTGCTGAGTAATTGCCCTCAACACACCTGTACCTGGTTCCTGGCTAATCACTCCTTGCCAGGGACTCAGCAACTGGCCTCTCCCACCCCAGGGGCACGGGGACCCTGGGAATCTCCCTAACTGCATGTTCTCCCTCAGCAGGGCAGGGTGGAGCTGAGCACCTGCACTTCTAACCAGTCCCTGAAGACACGGCTGGTCCAACAGCCATACTCTAAGTAGATGACCCAGTCCCAGTTTCAGTAAGAGGCAATGCCATTCCCAAACTATACAATTCCATATGCCTGAAGCCAGAATCACTTAATGAATTTCCAAATATTTCCACCCTACCCCCACCTTGGACATCGAGATTATCACCACCAAGCTAGCAAGGGAAGGAGCCAGGTGATTTCGCCATTTCCATCTCAAACATTAGAACACAAAGTAAGATGACCTGCCCACGACTACACAGCAATCACCAGAAAAGGGGGCAGCACCTTAAAAACATAAATTAAGAGTTTGTGGCAAAAGTTTTAAATGTTTACTGAAAAAGACTTAAGAGTAATGCATTATTTACACGTAGATAAGAAAAAACAAGAGAACCAACCCCCAGAGAGAGTGGGGCACTCTGGGGGCAGGGTGGGGACAGGAGGATTCACACCGACCCGTGGCAGCTACGTCAAACAGCAGCCAGGACCTGGAGAACAGCTTCAGCACCGAGGCCACTTCCTCAGATCAGATCAGCAACTGGAGTGAAGAACAAATACAACAAGGTGAGAACCTCAGTCTGGCCGGGGCTGGCGGCGGGGCTGGCGGCACCTGTGCCCTGCTCACCGTTCATGGGCATCTCGTCGATCTGGGTGGAGTAGTACTGCTCAATGTCCCTCAGGATGCGGATGTCGTCGTTCTTCACAAAGTTGATGGCCACGCCCTTACGGCCATACCGACCTGACCTCCCAATTCTTCGAGAATAAAAAAGTTACTTTAGTAAACACAGCAGAAAAGATTTAGCAAATGTACCAACAAAAGAAACCCCGAAGGGCGGCACCTGTGGCTCATCGAGTAGGGCACCAGCCCCATATACCCAGGGTGGCGGGTTCAAACCCAGCCTTGGCCAAACTGCAAAACAGAAAAATAGCCGGGCATTGTGGCGGCCGCCTGTAGTCCCAGCTACTCAGGAGGCTGAGGCAAGAGAATCGCCTAAGCCCAGGAGTTGGAGGTTGCTGTGGGCTGTGTGACGCCACGGCACTCTACCGAGGGCGATAAAGTGAGAAAAGTGAGACTCTGTCTCTACAAAAACAAAGAGACCCCGAGAAACAGCAGCCCTACCTGTGGATGTACAGCTCTCTGTTGTTGGGCAGGTCGTAGTTAATGATGAGCGACACCTGGGGGACGTCCAAGCCCCGGGCCCAGACGTCGGTGGAAATAAGCACTCGGCTGCAACAGGAAAGGGCACCCGAGTCAGTGCCCTGCATCACGAAGCATAAGATCCGACTTGCTCCCAATACTCACCTCAGAAAACCTAGGCTGTGAGTCCAAACACAGGCAGGCCACCCTCACACAGGCGGTCCCCAAACACCGTGTGTGAGGGGCGGCACCAGAAAGACCTTGCCAGGGGTGGGGGCACGCTTGTAACAAAACAAAGTATGTAAACAAAATACCTGTACCCCTAATATTCTGAAATTTAAAGTCAGAAAAACAAAAAAACAAAGACCTGCTCAGGGGCATTTGGTCTGTTCACTCTGGTCATCAGATAAAAACATCAGACACCTTGCTTGGCACCTTTAGCTCAGCAGCTAGGGCGCCAGCCACATACACTGGAGCTGGTGGGTTCGAACCCAGCCCAGGACTGCCAAACAACAATGACAACTACAACCAAAAAATAGCCAGGCATTGTGGTAGGCGCCTCTAGTCCCAGCCAGCTACTTGGGAGGGTAAGGCAAGAGAATTGCTTAAGCCCAACAGTTTGAGGTTGCTGTGACCTATGATGCCACAGCACTCTACTGATGGCAACATGGTCAGACTCTCTCAAAAAAAAAAAAAATTGACACCTTTTACCATATGACGTTTGTTTAAAGCCAGTCCCACAGGTTGAAACCCATGGAAGTTTAAAGCATAGTGCAAGAGACATTGGGAGAAATAGAAGAAATATTTCACTTCTGCCTAGCGACACTTCAATTAAGAATAGCGACCTCAGCCAGGAGCAAAGACTCACACCTGTAATCCCAACACTTTGGGAGGCTGTGGCGGGTGGATCCCTTGAGCTCAGGAGTTCGGGACCAACCTGAGCAGGAGTGAGACATCGCTCTAAAACTGGCCGGGCATTGTGGCAGGCACCTGTAGTCCCAGCTACTCAGGAGGCCGAGGCAGGAGGCTCACTTGAGCCCAAGAGTCTGAGGTTGCTATGAGCTCTGACATACAGCACTCTACTCAGGGCAAAAGAGTAAGACTGTCTTATAAAGAAAAAGAAAAAAATAGTCGATTCTGGCTCAGGGACTGTCCCATTTTCAAATCTGAAACTCTGTTCATACCACTCCTCACACCCAGCACCCGACACAGCACAGAGCTCTGACATCCACCACGGGCTGGAGCCCCACGCGCCACTGAGCACCTGCACGTGGCTGGTCCCAAGCGAGGTGTGCTGTGCGTTTGAGACACATACCTATTTTGAGGACTTCTTAATACAAAAAAAGAATGCAAAATATCTCTTACTTTTAATGCTAATTACATGTTGAAATGAGGTAGTATCTTAAGTTACACAAAATATGTTAAGAATAGAACCCAGGCAAGTGGGTCCCACCTGGAATCCCACCCAAGGTGGGAGGATCACTTCAGCCCAGCAGTTTGAGACCAGCCTGGGCTAACACAGTGACACCCTCTCTACAATGAACAAGAAATTAGTTCTAGCTACTCTGAGGCTGAGGCAAGAGAATCACTTACAGGAATAGAGGCTGCAGTGAGCTATGATCATTGCACTGCATTCCAGCTTGGGGGACAAAGCCAGACCCTGTCTCTAAAACAAAAACACACAAAAAGAATAAACTTTGCCTGTTTCTTTTTACCTCTACAGAGGCAGTTAAAGTATTGAGGGAGAGCAGAACAGGAGACAGAGGTTCAGGAAATGGGCCCTGCTAGCAAAGCACTCACACACCAGGAGCCCTGGAGGAGCAGAGAGAAGCAACAAGGTCTAAGAGGACTTGGAATGACGAGGCCGACACAATCTAGAAGTCTCAGACGCCAGCAGGAGGCAAACTAAATCCACACCCAGATGTGCACGGTTAAGAACTGCTGAAAACAAACCCGAAGAGCAGTGCACCAGAGACACTGTCTCCAGAGGGACAGCCAGGCTAGACTGGACCGGACCTGCAGCGAGGCCCAGAGCAGCGGGGGGGTGAAGCCCAGCCAGGGAGCGGCGTCATCAAACTAGAATTCCGTCTCTGCAAGTGTCTCCTTCAAGACGTCTGAAGGTATTTCAGAGAAATTAAAACAGATAATTATCACCAGCAAACCCCAATTAGCATAAATACAAAGGACACGTTAGGGTAGGAGGAAATTCATCGCAGATGGAGTTCAGAGAAGAAGGGAAACAGGAAAAGAGTAACCAATATAGTAAATGTGTATCTAAATCTAAATACATGTTGTTACAGAAAGTGAAAATATCTTCATAGGTTTAAAAATATATTGAGGCTCGGCGCCTGTGGCTCAAAGGAGTAGGGCACCAGCCCCATATGCCGGAGGTGGTGGGTTCAAACCCAGCCCTGGTCAGAAAAAAAAAAAAATATATATATATATTTATATATATATATTTATATTTATATATATATACACACACACATACATATATATATATAAAAACATACACAAATACACTAAGTTTAGGGGATGAGTGAAGTGAGTGCTTCAAGGTGCTTGCTTGTCTAGGAAGACAGTAAACTACCAATAACAGATGCTGAGGATACAGAAACAGTATGTTACAATCAAAAGGGTAACTGCTAAATAATACGAAACACACATTCTCCAAAATATGAGAGAAAAGGAATAGGAAAAAAAGGGACCACAGAAAAAGGACAAGTGAACTTACAAGATGGTCATTTTAAAATCAGATAGTCACTTGTCAGTTAACAATAGGGATACGTTCTAAGAAACGTGTTGTCTGTCAGGTCATTTTATGAGTGAAATCCACGTACCTGCACCAGGTGGGGGCTGCCGTGACCCTGGTGCACGCTGCGGCCCAGTGCTGCAAACGACCACAGCACCTTAGACTACAAACACTGCAGGCGACGGTGACACGGGTAAGTTTTATGTGTCTGAACACAGATAAGGTACAAAACACGGTACAACATAACCTTACGGGCCATGTCATCATACACGCAGCCCACCACCATTCACACTGTCAGGCAACACGTGACTGGACATCAGCACCGACATCAGACGGAACCACAGTCAATGCTCCAAACAGAAGATAAGGGTCACCGTAATCATTAGACGGAAACAAAAACCCCACACTCTTTAAAGAAATACACTTATAGGGTGGCACCTGTGGCTCAAAGGAGTAAGGTGCCAGCCCCACATACCAGAGGTGGTGGGTTCAAACCCAGCCCTGGCCAAACATAAATAAATAAATAAAAAGACTTGCTTCTTTGTCTTTCTCTACCCCACCTCTGGACCCTGCAAAAAATTATAAAAAAAAAAAAAAAGAAATACACTTATAGACACAAAAGAGAAGTAGAAACATGACAAGATGCACCAAGCACACACCGACCAGAGCCAAGCTAGCGCGGCCCTCAGATCAGCAAATTTCTAGATGGAAAGCATCACCTCCGATAAAGACACTTGAACAGTGGGTTAAACTCTTCAGAAATACCACAATTCTACAATTACACATAGTCTTGGACTAGATAAAGCACAAACAGAACCAGATGAAGAGGAGCACCGTGTCTGCACACTCTCAGCACCAGCAACAGAGCTGAGACAAGTGGGAGAGCAGACGACAGACGCAGCAGCAGCTGGAGCTGACGGGCACGTGTCCTGTTCACACAGGTTCGGCCACCTTTTAAACTGACCAGAAGGTGGGCCACAAACCACGTCTGAATAAAGTTCAAAGGAATGAAACCCTACAAACCCAGTTCTCTGACCACTGTGCAACTAAACTAAGAACTAATTATAAGGAGATCAACAGACAGTCTTGACGTATTTGGAAATGAAATGCACCTCTAAGGCAGACAGGCAACGGAGCTGGTAAGGTCGGGAGTCTCCCCAGCCCACCATCCCAGTGTGAGGCTCCCCCTGACTAGGACACAGCTGTGAGAGGAGGGATCAGTGTCTCCAGATTGTGGAGCAACAGGCCCAGAGCAGTGGCAGGATGAGCTCAACACAGTGAGGCCCCCAGGACCGGCACACCCAGAACCAGGCCCCATGGAGCCAGCCACTGACCTGGCGCCCGAGCGGAACTCCTTCATGATGGACTCGCGCTCCTTCTGGGGCATGTCTCCGTGCATGGAGGACACGGTGAAATTGGCCTCCCTCATCTTCTCCGTCAGCCAGTCAACCTGCAAATCAGACCGGCAGATGCTTCTGGAAGCTCATACACCAAAGCAGAGGTGCGTACTCGGGGCTTACTGGGATCCGCAGAACCAGTGTGAAGGTCACAAAGCAGCTGCTCTCACCACTCAGACCGACCTCCACTAATGTGTGGAAAACTCACCTTTGTCCAGCAGATGTTGGAGCTCACTTATAAAACTCTTACTTCATTTCTTCTGTACGGCAATTCTTTTGGGGGGCATGTCTGACTATTCTCATTTGCAATTTAAATTCCGGTCTTGTTAGAACAACGTCTAACTCCTCCCTTCTTCCAGGAGAGCCACCAGTGACTCTCAGAGCACTCCTACAAGCGATCACTAGCTGGGGACAACGTCCCGTCAAACCAACTGAACGTGAACCTTTAGGGACAGGACCAGTGTGGAGTACAGACTATGAAGTGGCAGACCCCAGCCCAGGAGGTGCGTTCAAGGAACGACTCCCGAACTGCTTCTCCTTCCTTCCTTTCTCCTTGCTCCCTCTGCCAGAAGTCATGTAGTTTCTGTCTATCTTTTGCCTCAAAGCACACAGCCTTCTCTCCCTAAAGTTAATCTTTACTCCATGTACTATTACTTCTCTTCAGCCTTACAAGATGAAAATATTCCCACTTACTTTCCTTGTTGCTTTGCAACATTGTCAGGAAAGCAACCTCCTAAGTGCTATATAAATAAAGCTGTTCTCATGGTCCAGCGCTGGCTGCAGACGTCAGCTGTGTCAGACCTCCCGATCCCATCCTCATCTCCTGTGTGATCTTAGTCTCTTTGTGTTTTCCATTTCTTCACCCCCCACCGTTCCCACTTTGGTACGTTTACTCTTCGCACTAGCTAGCAAAAGACCAGCATTGATATTTTTGTAAATAAAGTTTCACTGTGTTTGGGGTGGTGCCTGTGGCTCAGTGAGTAGGGTGCTGGTCCCATATACCAAGGGTGGTGAGTTCAAACCCAGCCCTGGCCAAACTGCAACAACAAAAAAAATAAATAAATAAACTTAAAAAAAAAAAAAAAAAAGTTTCACTGTGTTTGAACACAGCCAGGACTGCCTTTGCCCAGGGACTGTGTTGTCAGAAAGCCTGATGTGGATGACCTGGCCCTGCACAGAAAACCTTGACCTAAGTCACTCAAAGACTCCACCTTCACCTTCCCCACAATGACGTCACAGTGAAAGGCAGCCTACCTTCCTTTTAGTGTTGCAGAAGATGACCGCTTGAGTGATGGTCAGTGTGTCGTAGAGGTCACACAGGGTGTCAAACTTCCACTCTTCTCTTTCCACTGCCACAAAAAACTGTTTGATGCCTTCCAGGGTCAATTCATCACTGGTGGGCAGAGAGGGATCCTGTTACGCCCTCGGCCTTTGACAGGAACTTGAGGAGGGGCTTTGGAGAGGCCACACCACGCTCTCCTGCAGCACTGCCAGACAGGTCACTACGCCCCACCCCACCAGCCCCAGCCATAGTCTTGTCCGGTCCCCATTCCCACCACACAGGCCTGAGTTCTGGATATGTCTGTTCACAATCTGCACCATCTCAAATACGGTTCTAAGCAAAATACACCAATAACTAAACTAATTTTAATTAGTTAAAAATTATTTAATTATTAAAAAATTAGCTTCAAAATAAGTTATTGGTGCATTTTGACGCTAACTTTTTTAATTTGGAATTAATAGGTCACGGGAGAATAAACATTACAATAGCTTGTTTTTCAGAAAAGAAAATTAAGAGCCAGGCGGCACCTGTGGCTCAAGGAGTAGGGCACTGGCCCCATATACCAGAGGTGGGAGGTTCAAACCCGGCCCCGGCCAAAAACTGCAACAACAACAACAAAAAAAGAATTTTCATATAGCCGGGCACAGTGGCTTACACCTGTTATCTCAGCATTCTGGGAGGCCAAGGCAGGTGTACCGCCTGAGCTCACAGATTCCAGAACAGACTGAGTAAGACCGAGACCTCACCTTTAAAAATAGCCGGGTGTTGTGATGGGCGCCTATAGTCCCAACTACTTGGGAGGCTGAGGCAAGAGAATGGCTTGAGCCCAAGAGTCTGAGGTTGCTGTGAGCTATAACACTACAGCACTCTACCAAGGGTGACAAACTGAGACTCTGTCTCAAAAAAAAAAGGCTCAGCACCCACAGCTCAGTGGTGAGGGCGCCAGCCACATACACCAGGGCTGGCGAGTTTGATCCTGGCCCAGGCCTGCTAAAACAAGGACAACTACACCAACAATAAAGAATAGCCGGGTGTTGAGGTGGGCGCCTGTAGTCCCAGCTACTTGGGAGACTGAGGTAAGAGAATTGCTTAAGCCCAAGAGTTTGAGGTTCTGTGAGCTGTGACACCATAGCACTCTACTGAGGGTGATATGATGAAACTCTGTCTCAATTAAAAAAAAAAAAAAAAATTTCATGCTGTAAAATCCTTTACAAACACAACCCTGTACTGTTGTGACAGCTGAGAGGAGGGTGCTCTTACCGCTTCACCAGGATGCGGATGGGGTCTGTCATGAACTTGTTGGTCATCTCCAGGATCTCGTGGGGCAGCGTGGCACTGATGAGGACCACCTGTGTGGCGGGAGGCAAGTACCTGTACACGTCGTAAATCTGCTCTTTGAAACCTGCAGGAGGAGCAAGACACCAGGGGCGTTTAGCCTGCCCCTGTGGGGACAGAAGCTGCCAGAGCAGGACAGAACTCATGCCCTCTCTCTGCTCTCTCCACCTGACTGGGGTGTCTGCTGGTCGAGGGAACCCAGTTTTCCCCCTTGGTGCTTCTTTAATCTGAGGTGCTCTTGGGAGTACAGACCTGCCCCAAGAGTACCGAATGCCAAAACATCAAAAACAGAAACACCAGACGAGTCACCCCCAATTCCAAAGCCTGCAGGGTAGTCTCACCTTGGTCCCATTGCTGCCCTGTGGGGACCTGCACTTTAAACTCCAGACAGCTGGAGGTTTTACACAAAATCTCCTAATTAAAAAACGTCAGCACCAGAGACCCAGGAGAATGGCCGAGAGGGCTCCACCTGTGCTGCTGCTCGCTGCCCAGAAGCAAAACCTCCTTTGCAGTTGCGCTGCCTCACACTCATCTCGGGTGACACCAGTCATTATGTAGTTCCCAGTCGCTGTCCTAGAGAGCTGCTGTCACCTAAGGATCTTCACATATCTGTCCTCATTTGGGGAAAATATATGAAAAGCCTAGAAAGTATACCTGTGAATCCTATAAATGTATCTTAAAGGTGAAAACAGGAGACACCCATACGGCCATATGAACTGTGAAACAGCCCTCCAACTTGACAACTCCTGATTGCTGTGTTTTTCTTATCATGGATAGATGAGCTTTTTAAGAAGCAGATTATAAAACTGTATACACAAAATGATTCCAAGTTTGCTAACTAAGCTGTATACCAAAATGCCTGGAAGTAATTTTTTAAAAAAAATAAAAATCAAAAAATATTTGTCTTCACAATCAATATATACTGTATTTACTTATATGTATAATGAAAAAATAGAAAAGGCATTTGCAAAGAGCCCTCTGGATTCCCTCTGGTCTTGTCCTCATCAACTCCCTAACTCCCCCTGGGCTACTTCCTTCCCACACACATCCCCTTTCCTCCGCCCACCCAGTCCTGTCTCCTGTGCCACATGACACACTCGCTCTCAGCACCACGCTCCCCTCTGCAGTGCCCCACCCACACAATGCCACATCTTCCTTCACACCTTGCCCGCACATGTGGCTGTCAGATGTGCATCTCAGGCCAGACCCTCCTGAGCCTGCCTGTGTGAATTTCCAGGGTGGAGAACACATCCTCAAGGATGCCCTCAGGCTCTTAAAAGCTGAGGTATCTCAAGTTTAACCTCTGCTCTACCCGCCTCACACTCCTTACCCCACCCCCATGCCAGTCAGAGGCACCTGCGCCTCCTTGGCCTACCCTCTGCCTTGTCAGCCCCCTCCGCCTCCCTCAAACCTTGCCTTCCTTCAATCCACTCTTGTCCCTGGGTCCCACTGCTGCACGGTTGAGGCCACCATCTCTCACTCGGTCACTATAAGAGCTTCCTGCAGTCACCGTGGCAAAGCCTGGCCCTCCAGTGTCTGCAGGGTAGAATCTAACTTGGCACAACAAATGGCCTTCTCCCAGAGTGGCCCTTGACACGCCACCCCAGGGTCCCCTCTTGCTTCCCTCTTGCTTCCCTCTTGCCCCTGTCCCACTCAAGCCAGAGCAAGCAGCTTCCCTTTCCCTCCACTCTACGATCTTCACACACCTGGAGCACCCGCCCCTTACGTCCCCCCATCTGCCACCCGAGTGCCCAAGCTGGCAGAAGCTGACTTCCTGAGCACGCTCCAGGGCCCCAGGCAGAACCAGGAGTCTGCTCTGGCCTCCCGCCACATCAGACACTCCTGTCACAGTCAGTGCTCCCAAACTGCTGACGGCTCTTGTCTGTGGAGTGAACTAGCACACACTGCTTTCATCTTTACACTGGAGCTCCCAATGTGTGGTGCATGCTGGGCTTCCACTCATTCTGAAGAAAAACGCGACTCAAGTTTGGAAAAGAAGAGCAGGGAGCAGGATAAATCCCTGGATTTGGACAGAAAAGTAAGGTGTACACAGGGAACGTGACCTCACAGGGTTACAAGAGGGCCAATGTAGGTGACGTAGTAAAGAAAAACCTCAAAAAACTTAAGTCAGGATCTGTCACCTGAGGATCTTGAGAAAGTGAGTGAAGCCAGGACCAAGGAGATGGTTACCTGAAGCACCCTCCTGGGCACTGCGGCCAAAGACCATGTCTAGGAAAACAGGACTGCCTGTCACGGCCACGCAGCTCCTCTCTCAGACCCTCCAGTCCCACCCCATCTTCCCTGAACAACAGTTTCTATTCTACAAAGACAAAAGCTTAAAACAGAAACACTACAAAAAGAACTAAATTTACTCAAGCTGAAGTGCCTGTACACAACAAATAGCTGATCTTGCTGGTTTCTTCTTTCAAAAGCAAAGCACTCATTCAACAAGTGAATGTGACAAATAGCTGATTCTCTCCACTCTCATTAAGAATTTAGAAAAGACACAGACCCTGAAGGACAGTGAGGGCAGCACAAACGACAGAGCTGAGACTGGCTCAAGATCACAGATCTGCCCCAGCTGGACCTGGGCAAAGGAATGTCAACTTCCACGTAAAACTTGTAACCAGCACACACTGGCAGGCAGAAGCACACTTTTGTCTTTCACAGAAGGAAGCCTGCATATATGTGTACACACACATCTATTTTACACACACTACATACCCGTCTAGAATGAGGTTCACCTACCGTTAATGACAGGATTTCTAGGCAGTGGGATTTAAAGTACTTTTTTCTTTTCATGGGACGAGGTAAACTTTTCTACATTGTCAAAATTCTTCAGAAAAGTTTTTTTACTCACATTTCATTAGCTTTAAATAAATAAGTCTTTTTAGAAAACTGTATTTTTGCACATGTATTTTTAAAAAATTATATGCAGGGGCACTTCTGTCCTTTGCAACCTGAGCAGGAGAAGAGCCACTCTGCTCCCAGGGTAAACAAGTGCCTATCAGGAGAGGTCTAAGCTTTTAAAACAAACCCTTTGGCTCGGCGCCTGTGGCTCAACGGGCTAAGGCGCCAGCCACGTACACCTGAGCTGGTGGGTTCGAATCCAGCCTGGGCCCGCCAAACAACAATGATGGCTGCAACCAAAAAATGGCCGGGCATTGTGGCAGGCGCCTGTAGTCCCAGCTACTTGGGAGGCAGAGGCAGGAGACTCACTCGAGCCCAGGAATTGGAGGCTGCTGTGAGCTGTGATGCCACAGCACTCTATCCAGGGTGACAGCTTGAGGCTCTGTCTCAAAATAAATAAATAAAATAAAATAAAGGAGTTTAAAAAAAAAAAAACCCTCTGCTGTGCACGTCTGCACACACACACCCCCACCCCCACCCCACACCCATGCCAGGCATTCCCAAAGCTACATATTCAACTGTACTCATGTACCAGAGATGCAATTTGCAAGGCTGTGGTGGTCTGGGCTGAACTGCTGCTGTCCTGGTTGTGATTAGGCTCACAAACCCCCACCATAAGAAAAATCAAAGTAGAAATCTTATATTCATAATTGCCCCCCAAGGCACAAGTGTTTTCTCATATTCAGAACGCTTCCATTAGCTACAAATTTTAATTTTGTGCTATAAAACTTAAGAGGAATTATGTCAGTAGGAAGTTATTTTGTTACTCATACCTTTATTCAACATTTCATCAGCCTCATCCAAAACTAACATCTTGATAGCTCGTGTCCTTAAACTTCTCCGACGAATCATATCTGTAAAATTAGATTTTGAAATAATTATACCTACAGCTACAAGGAAAGAGCTGGCCATTCCAGATGGTCTCACAGCACCTCAGAGACCACCCCTCTCCTACCAGTGAATCACCACGCCATATGCCAAATTCAAAACTCTCCTCTACCATTTAAGCACTTCTAATAATTACTACTTGCAAGCACAATTTTTATAGGCAAAAGCACTTACCAAAGACACGCCCTGGTGTGCCTGCGACAACATGCTGTCCATAATCAAGTTTCCTGATGTCCTCGCCCACATTGGTGCCCCCAATGCAGGCATGACACTGGACATTCATGTAGTCACCAAGAGCAAGCAGGCCCTGCATTGAAATCCAGGTTTATGTCCAAGGTATTATAATGTCAGAAACATCTGCATCTTCCAAAAATAAAGATAGTTTCTACTCTAAGATGGTCACCAATCATTATTTATGTTATTTATACCATAAAACCACAAAATTCTTTTTCTCTCCAAAAATGAAATTAATTTTGCTGGCTTTACATTATTAAAGCAATATATATTAATTACAGAAAAAGATACATAAAATTCATAACCCTATCCACCAAAGGCAACAGTATTAAAACCTTAATATACTTATCCTTCCAAAATATGTAACATGCAATTACAAAAGTTACAATTGGCTCGGTGCATGTAACAAGTGGTTACAGCACCAGCCACATACACCAAGGCTGGTGGGTTCAAACCCGGCCCAGGCCAGCTAAACAATGACAACTGCAACAAAAAATAGCCGGGCATTGTGGTGGGCGTCTGTAGTCCCAGCTACTTGGGAGGCTGAGGCGAGAGAATTGCTTAAGCCCAACAGTTTGAGGCTGCTGTGAGCTATGATGCCACAGCACTCTACCAAGGGCGACATAATGAGACTCTGTCTCAAAAAAAAAATAAAAGAAAAGTTACAATCATTTTTTATTAAAGTAGATTTTTTTTTTTGGTAAAGACAGAGTCTCACTTTATCACCCTCGGTGGAGTGCCGTGGCGTCACACAGCTCACAGCAACCTCCAACTCCTAGGCTTAGGCGATTCTCTTGCCTCAGCCTCCCGAGTAGCTGGGACTACAGGCGCCAGCCACAACACCCAGCTATTTTTCTGTTTTGCAGTTCGGCCAAGGCCAGGTTTGAACCCACCACCTTTGGTATATGGGGCCGGTGCCCTACTTGATGAGCCACAGGCGCCGCCCTGAAGTGGATTTTTGTTGCAAAAGTTGTATTTTTAAGGCTGCAAAAATCTTTAAAATGAAAGCACACAAACTATACTAAAAATGACTTAACACAAGCCAGCAATTCATGCAATAATATACACTAATTTATAGAAGAATGTTAGGAATAAGGAGAAAAAATATTGAGGAAACAAAGAAACAGGATTAGATTAAGTAAAGCAGTTGATGTTTTAAACAAAGCACAAAAGCAACACTTGCAAACAGGATGCCACCACCTTTAACCATCTCACCTTCTGGATCTGTACAGCCAACTCTCTCGTGGGAGCCAAGATCAAAGCCTGGGTTTCACGAACCTGGTGGAACAATTGATCAGAAAACAGAATCCTCAGTATTTTCAAGGTGGACTGCAGTTAACTCTAATCTATTTTACATATCATCTCACATGATATGTAACCACATCCTGATTCCAACAGCAGTAAGCAAATCTTAATGTTACTTAAACTGCAAATCTAGCAAAAAAATATGACCTGTCAGTCAGGATTCTTATTTGCCCACAGGAATTTCCTCCAGTTTGTAAAAGACATTCCCAGTTTAAAAAAAGAGAAATTATGAAGGATATGTATTGGTTTACGTAGTAGTGGACAATTAAGATTTTCTTAACAAATCTGTTAAGTCAATATAACTATGGAATTTTAAATATGTACTTTTTCCATACTTTAGTTGCAGAGGTAAAAGCAAGCACTGTATATCCCAGGACGAAATGGCAACTCCAAAGGCCAAGCCTGGTGGCTCACACCTATAATCCTAGCACTCTGGGAGGCCGAGGTGGGTGGATTGCCTGAGCTAAGTAGTTTGAAATCAGACTGAGCAAGAGTGAGACCCTATCTCTAAAAATAGCTGGGCATTGTGGCAGGCGCCTGTAGTCCCAGTTACTCAGAGACTGAAGCAAGAGGCTCACCTGAGCCCAAGAATTTGAGGCTGTTGTCAGCATTCTACCCCAGGGCAACAAGACAGGAGAGGGAAAGAGAAAGGGAAGGGAGCTCCAGAGAGGGAAATTACCTGGATATCCAAGCACTGGAGGACTGAGATGCTGAAAGTGGCTGTTTTGCCTGTCCCAGACTGAGACCTGGTCAGGAAAACACAATAAGTGGGATTCGGGGGCCCATGCCACCACCCTCCACTATAGCCTCACTCTGGGAGGAGTCCAGAGGCACTGGGCACACCTTTTACATCTCCACAAGGACATAACATGTGGCTTTTGCATCTAGGGCCATACACTTTTTAACTTAAGAAGTGTTTTAGAGGTGGAAAGGGGGGTCTCCCCTTTATATAAATGCAACTCTTTTCCATGACTTCAGGCTAAAAATGTCCTATGAAACATTTCTGTGAATGAGTGTTTTTAGCAATCAGGCAAATGTGGAATAAAGCTATTAAAAGAGTATTATACACAATTCCACAGGCAAAGCTGGCTTTTAAAAAAAACCTTCTACAGTACAGAACACAAAAATAAAATAATTTTAAAATTCTATGACTAAAGTCAGGGAAAGAGCTAGTACCGACTGCCCAGAAATCAAGGAACCAGAGCCGTCTTCTCAAAGCATCTCTACCTGCACTGTGCTTCCCCACTGCAGGCCTAGTCCCTACTCTGGGCAGCAGGGCAACTTACTGTGCAATGACGTCTCTCCCTTTAATTATCTGTTTGATAGCTCGCTGTTGGATTGCTGAGGGTTTTTCAAAACCTGCAAGACAAAAAGAAATCAGTTCTCACAATGATGACAGCATTAAAACCACACATTGAAAGCTCCGAAAGGCAGACATGGTTTATGTCCTGCCCCCCCAACCCAGTGTTTGTTACAGTAAGCGGTCAAGGCACCAGTGCTCAGTGAACTGGACTCTAGTTTTTTTTCGTTTTTTTTTTTTGAGACAGAGCCTCAAGCTGTCACCCTGGATAGAGTGCCATGGCATCACAGCTCACAGCAACCTCCGATTCCTAGGCTCAAGCGAGTCTCCTGCCTCCGCCTCCCAAGTTGCTGGGACTACAGGCGCCCGCCACAACACCCGGCCATTTTTTGGTTGCGGCCGTCATTGTTGTTTGGTGGGCCTGGGCTGGATTCGAACCCACCAGCTCAGGTGTACGTGGCTGGCGCCTTATCCCGTTGAGCCACAGGCGCCAAACCTGGACTCTAGTTTTTTTTAAAAAAAGAAATCTCTGGGGCTCACCAGTTCAGGAAGTATGGGCATGAAACAGTACTGGTGGTTACTACAGCAGAGCAGGGTGAGGAAAGACTCACTTTTTATCCTATTTCTGTACTGTTTGATGATATCACAAATAGCCTATATTAACATCCAAACTCCTCATGAAGTACACAAATGGGAAACCAATAAAGGTGTCTTAGAGGAGGGATGCCCTGGACAAGAAGGCATGTGGGGCTGTCTGCCACCTCACTGTAAAGGCTGCCTGTGAAGCTTCCCTGCCATCTCCCATCACTGCAACTTAGATTCACTTTGCTTAAAACTGTCTTGGCATGGAGAAGTGTTGGATAAAAGACATTCCAGGCATTAAACATTAAACACAGTCATGCTGGTAATTCCCATCTCTGTCCCCCACCCGTATTCTTTCCCAGGCTCTCAACTTTGTAGACACCTGCCTGCTGGTTGCCTACAATGTCGTAGCTCACAGACCAGAGATAAACCAAGGCAGGGCCCCCTACTCTGCCTATCCCGGGCACTGCTTGCCTGAATAGACATCTGCAACAGCACCCACCCAGTTACTGAGGACACTATCCAATCAGCTAACAATGACCATGACTTCTCCACCGGACTGGAGCAAAAGCTCCCTACTCATCTCACTGCTTCCTCTCCTGCCTCACTTCACCCCAAGTACAAATACCGGAATAACCTCTGAAACTGTAAATCTGATTGTGCTGCTTTTCTGTTAACATCCTCCTGGGTACCCTGACTACCTCTCGGAAAGTCGACCACAGGAAGCTTCTTTCTGTCCCTGGAACGTCCCTGGCTAAGGAAGGCAAGGCCCTGGCACCAGCTGTTCCCTGGGCCCTGACTACTCCCCCCTCTCTTCATAATGGGCTCCCGGTCCAGACCTCATCAGGAATTTCATCCCCTCCTGGCAACCCCCTCCCAGTATATCTGCTCCACTCATCCTCGTCTCCCCTCAGTCCTACCCTATGCAAACACCCCGCTTCATGATCTCCGTAACAACAACCGCTGCCTGAAGCAGCCCTGGTTTTGCGGTGTTCTCTCCCCCAATTCAAGATCCCTGAAGGCACGAACCTATCTGGTTTACCCGCAGTGTCCAGAGCAACCAACGCATCCAAAACCATTATCTGCTGAGTGTGTGACTCAGAAGTGCCGGGAACACTCTGCAGCCCCTGCTCGACCCAGCTCGGTGCCCTCCCCGCACTAGCAGCCGCTCCGAACGAACTGTCACGAAGCAGGTGTGCGACCGGGTGCTGGGGGAGAGGGTCACACGTGTTGGGGCCCCGAGCCCCGGCCCTCCTGAGGGACCAGTCGCCGGGTCCGGTCCCAGCCCGCGCCCTCGGCGACCCCCGCTCTCCCTCCCGCGGCCCGCGCCCCCTGACCGTAGGCGTAGATGCCGCGCAGCAGGTCCTCCCGCAGGCCCATGGTGTCGAACGTGGGGGTCACGTCCACCTCCTCGCTGGTCTCGAATTCCACTTTAGTCATATCTTCCTCTTTGAGCAGCCGCTTTCGTGCCGAGCCCGACGTAGCCATCGTGGCCGTAGCCGCCATGATTGGGTCCGCAAAGAACAGAGCGCGCGCAGCGGCGGAAAGCGGAAGTAGGCTCGCGTCGCCTCCGTCGAGAGGAATGACGCAACCGCGCGCGCGCGAGTATGGGACGTGCGTGCGTGCGCCCATGGGCGGGGCGCGGAGCGCTTCGTCAGGTGAAAGGGGAAAGAGCGTTTGCTCAGGAAAAGGGGCGGGGTCTCCGATCTCGCGAGAGGCGGAGCTCCCGCAGGGTATCGCGAGAGGCTCGACCCGTACCGCCCTGTAAAGCGTGCGGCAGCGGCGCGGCGTTTTTTCCAGGGGGGTCTTCGAGCTTTGTGTTTGGGCGTGGTTCAGCGATTGCGGCGTGTGTGGTGGGTTTATCCAGGTGCATGTCGCACTAGAGCCCGAGGAGCAGGCCGAGGGCCCAGCGACGGCGCCTCTGCTCCATAGCGGAGTCTCCAGGCGGCCATTAGCGCCCGGACGTCTGAAATGTGTGAATCCGCTCCTTCGTTGGTTTCTGGCCGGAATGTCG
>CAUYRH010105327.1:0-24589 GCA_963574655.1 Perodicticus potto | reverse complement strand
GACAGAGCCTCAAGCTGTCACCCTGGATAGAGTGCTATGGCATCACAGCTCACAGCATTCTCCAATTCCTGGACTCAAGCGAGTCTCCTGCCTCCGCCTCCCAAGTAGCTGGGACTACAGGCGCCCGCCACAATGCCTGGCCATTTTTTGGTTGCAGCCGTCATTGTTGTTTGGCGGGCCCAGGCTAGATTCGAACCCGCCAGCTCGGGTGTACGTGGCTGGCGCCTTAGCCCGTTGAGCCACAGGCGCCGAGCCCATTCAATGATTCTTTATTAGTTTTTTTCTACCTCTTCTGTGCTTATCTCTACAGAACAGTTTTCTTCAAATGCAAACCAGTCAGCTGTGCCAGCCTGTCAGTGAGAGATTTGTTACTTATTTCTCCTGAGAATGACAAGCTGAATCTGCGTGCATCCCAATTTAGTATCTGAACTCACAGTAACTTGTGTAGCTGGGGAAAGTATGTAAGTCCATGTACCAACTAACAAAACATTTATTGTTTTATGGCTTATATTATTCCAACTAATTAGGGTGGTGAATTTGAAAAATTAGGGCGTTCAGCTTTATGTACATATTCTGCACACCTAGTTATGTTGTATATAGATGGAACCTTTACTTGAGTTTGTAGTTGCAGGTGTTCATAATTTATGCACACTTAGGAATTAGGACTTCTAAACTGGTATGTTCAAACTTCTATCAGAGCTAAAGCCTGTTCTTACTAATACTATATATTTTTCTATAGTCTTATAAAATATTCATACTTTGGAATAATCATGGTCCCCTCTTAGAAGAAGAAATATCTAGTTACTAACCCAACATTCCTTGGAAAGATTGCACTATTTATTTCCACATTTAGCATAGAGTAATGCCTAAAATGTGTTTGGGATACAATACTTCTAGGTCTTAAAAACAGCCTCTTCTAAGGAAAAAAGAGTATCAGGTTACTAACCTAATAAAATCTGAGATGCTTTTGCTATACATGTATATATGTTCAGATACATAGGGTTTAGTATAAAGTACCCCCTAAAATGTGTTTTGAGTGTCACATTGGAAAGGGAAAATATGTGCAGGTGACTAAAACGCTCTGATTTTAGTAGCACAAAAGTAAATCAGACCTAAAATATCATCAGATGTGTGTGTATATGAGAGAGATCGTTTTGGAACAGTCTGTGCCATGCATTTCAGAGCAGACATGGTAAATCATCATAAGCTGAGGACCACCACTGTGTTTGTGGAGGAAAAACCCAGGCTTTCTTTGCTGGATAATAAATGATTGCAGGGCTGGAAAGGCTTCAGACATTTCAGACCAGCCAAAGACAAACTATCTGTAAGTCTAGTCTTCTTAATTCACCTGTACACATCCCACATTATTACTCAGGTGCTAAGCAGAAGTGCTTTTTGTCTTTGAGGCTGAAAGACCCTTTAGTTTAAATTATGAACCTTCTCTGGTTTTCTTTCAGAAAGTAAAATAAATGCTGTAGTGGTTACTAGTTGTAAAAAGTTGTTAAAATACACAGTTCTGCCCCATTTCCAGTGAAATGCTGTGACTTAAGAATGCCTGTTTATTGTTACTTGGTGTGCAGCTGAACTATGCAGGTAGATGTAATTGGATCTCTTTCTCATTCCTTTATGCATTTCATTATCACTTATGGGCTGTTTCAAAAGGCTAGAGTTGAAGCTGCCAAAGAGTAAAGTATTAAATGACTTTAAGAAACTCTTGTTGAATACATGGGTTGGGGGTCAATAGGGTTAGAAAATAGGGAATAAAGTAAGCTTTTAGTATTTAAAAAAAATCATTACTAAATATAAATAGTTTCCAAAATGGGACTGCTACAAGATAGACTGAGAAAAATGTTATTTTATGCCAAATAAACACATATAAAATATTAAAGCATGGTCTGAGCAAAGATGGGTTTGTGTTATTAACTCATTTCCATGATTTATCAAGTCAGATTTCATGGTCAGGCCATGACATGCCGACAGCCTGGAGGAGTTATTAAGATTACAGGGGTGGCCATCTTTCACTGGATTGCTAGGCTGGACAGTTGTTGAGCAAAACCAACTCTTAGTTGGCTTTTAATTAATTGGACAGCTGAGAATTGTGATGACACATTTGAAGTAATGATTTATGGAAGAAACATTTTACCTATGTAGAATTTAGCAGACCTTTTTCTTAATTCTAATTATACCAGGCAGACAGACGTATGTATAAAATACAAGGTTAAAGGGGCACATGTTAATGTCATTGAAAGATTTAAAAACACAAACACTAAACTTTTGTTGGAATTACTATTGCTGTTATGTACCTATGAGTTACACATTTATTGGTATTAATAGTACACTTAAATTAAACTTAATTAAATTTAAAGTAACCATGCACACTCTCTTCCTCTTACACTGTTGATGGCTGTTGGCTAGTAAATACAGAAATGATTTAGAAACAAGAGGATTCACTTAATCCTCGAATGTACCTATTATTTTTGAGATCCTTGATACTTTAAAGTTTTCAACACTGTGTTTTAATAATTAACTATTAGTATATTAGTACAATGTGGAGACACAGAAGTAAATTTGCAATTGTAAACTTGTTTCATGTGTTGTTTAATATTTATAAGTAATTGGTAACATCGCTCCTTTTGTTTCTTGTTCAGAATATAATATTTTTCTATTACCAACATTCATTCACATATTCACTAATTTATCTGATTTTTTTTTTTTTAATGCTAACAGAAGCTTGTCCCTCATTGGTTTCATAGGTACCTCAGGGCCAGAGATTATATTGCTACCTGGCTTGTATTCATATATTCAAACTCCTAATTTAGATTTTGTACGGTGAAATTTTTTTCAGCTTTTTCCTTCATTGAATAATATTACAAGGTTTTATTATGGCAAAATACGCATAACTTAAAATTTGCCAACTTAACCATTTTAAAATGTTGAGTTTGGGGGTCTTAAGTACATTCACGTTGTTGCACAACCATCACTACTATCCATCTCCGGAATTTTTTTCCCCTTGCAAAACTGAAATTCTGTACCCATGAAGCATTAACTCCCCATCGTTCTCTCCCACAACCCCTGACAACCCTCATTCTATTTTCTGAATCCATGAATTTGACTATTCTAGATACATACTTCATGTAAATGTGATCCTACAGTATTTGTCCTCATGGGACAGGCTTGTTTCTTTTATTGTAATGTCCTGAAGGTGTACTCATGTTGAAACATGTGTCAAATGTCCTTCCTTTTTATTTTTTTATTTTTATTTTTTTAATTAAATCATAGCTGTGTACATTAATGCAATCATGGAGTACAATGTGCTGGTTTCATATACAATCTGAAATATTTTCATCAAACTGTTTAACATAGTCTTCATGGCATTTTCTTAGTTATTGTATGAAGACATTTGTATTCTGCACTTAGTAAGTTTCACCTGTACCCTTGTAAGATGCACTGTAGGTGTGGTCCTACCCATTATCCTCTCTCCACCCATCCTGCCCTCTTCCCTCCCTCTCCCTGTCCTTCCTTTTTAAGGCTGAGTCATAGTCCTTTGTAGATGTATAGACCACATTCTGCTCATCTATTCATCTGTCAGTAGACTCTAGGGTCCTTCCACCTCTTGGCTATTGTGAATAGGGTGCCATGCACACGAATGTGCAAATATCTCTTCAAATCTGTGCTTTTGGTCCTTCTAGGTATATACCCAGAAGTGGATTTTCTGGTTCATCTGGTTAATTAAAAAAAAAAAAAAACAGGCTAAAAAATGGGATCTTTCACTTGAGCACATGATATGAACTTGCATTTCTATCTTCATTTTTTCATGTCAGTGTCTCAGTTTCTTCATTAAATTGAAACGTTCCTCATTAGTCTGTAGTTTTGTAAGGGTTTGAGAGGGATTTGGTGAAACACTGCATAACAACCTCTTTTGATACTCATAGGTAATCCCAAAGAGCTAAAAATAATAATCTGTGTCAGGGGAGTGAAGGTTTTTGTTTAGTTTGGGTCTGGGTTTTGGCTGTCTTGAGAAGATCGACTGGTCAGGGTGCTTCTAGAGCAATGGAGAAACAAACATTATTTTGCATGTTCTTAGCACTTATACCAGAGGGATTATGAAAAGGACAAAATAATGATAAAACATGATTTTTCAGTTTGCTAATAATTTCAGTTTGAAAATTAGAATTGGTTCACACAACAAAAATGAACTTTGATAGGGATAGGGTGCACCAGCTGTGGATGGTGGGCCTCATTTTTGGATACCCAGTCTTAGTTCTCTGTGTTTTGTTGGTGTAGCTTCTGAAGTTAAGCTGGTACGACTGGATAAAATGAGAGGGATTGGGATGAGCTGGAAAAAAGGGAAAAACATGGAATTTATCTTTGCTAATGAGGCCACGTTTAAATTATGTGAGCTTAGAGATACTTTTAAAATGTTCAGTGGTTTTCTTGTATATGAAATAAGGCTGTGGCAGTCACCCCTATGCCAGAGCCTGTCGAGCCCCATCCTCAGTCAGGAGTCAATGGAGCAGACAGAGTTTCCTCATACACCATTTGCTTTTATTCCTCAATATGGTTTTCCTGAGTCCTAGCCAGGAATCAAGGCCATGCCACCTCCTTCAGGAAGTCTTCCTTGGCCCCTCATACTTCTCCACTCCCACCCCAAGTTGAAGGCAGTGTCCTTCCTCCAGCCTCCCGCAGTCTCTCTGAGCTCTTGGATGGTCACTCTTAACTGCACATGTCCATATGCCTTTGCCACCCTGGCCAGGGTCCCACACGTGGAGTCATTTTCAGGATGACTGGCCCACCAGGCGCAGAATTCCTGCCTACATGTACCTCTTGTTATTCTTTAGCAGGGTCACCTGGACAAGTACAGATGTCAATACAGGACTGTGGCTCTGTGATGCAAATGGAGAAAGAGTAGGGCAGAATTTTTATTTGTGTGAATTTGGGATTTCAGAGGGAACTGGGTATCCTTTGATGGAAACCTTTTCATGCCAGTGAATTAGGACCAATCTGTTTCCTTTTTTCCCCTTTTATTCCTTCTCTTATAAATTTAGTGGTGATAATTTTATATTTAATATAAAAAACCTTTTACTGTATGTTTCTTCAACCAATTACTCAAACTTGTTACAGGGGAATATGTTACTAGCAAGTTTCTTAGCCTGCTCTCAGGTTTGGTGCTGTGTAAGCTGCACAGAGGCAAAGGGAACCTGGGTTATCTGGCATCTCCCCAGACTTTAACGAGAACTAAAGTTACATGGGCAGTTCATCTTGTTCTCACATGGGACTTAAAGGGGCAAAACAGTCCTCCAAGAGTGTGATACTAAGAATAGTTCATTTGTGTGCTCTGGAATAAACTCCTGGATGTCTAAATCATGATATAAAAGAAATCCAGTTATATTAGGTAAAATACTAGTTTTTAAAGTTTAACACCAGTAAAGCATATAAGATAAGCATTACACATGATTGGGCATGAGATCTCAGGTTCTTACAATGGTATAAAAACAAGTCTCTCCATGATTAAAGACAACAAGAAAGGTTTTTAATAGGAAAGAACGTATATATAAAACTCTCTTGTCACATATTAGTTAAAAATTAAGCCAGCTATCTAAAACAATGTAACTGTTCGATAAAGTAAAGCAAATCTGCAGTAAATAATGGAGTACATGCAGTTTAATAACCTGTCAGAACTTAATTATGGAAACCTTGACTCCTAACTTACCACAAGTCTAGTCTTGACCTTCATATAAACTGGACCTTATTTGTCTCCATCATAAAATATTTACTAAGCATACTGGGAATACCAAGAAATAAAGGCAGAGATGTAGTCCTTGAAACACTTACGGGCACAGTGAACTGAAATCTATCTCCCAATGTAGGAAAATATTTTAAAAGCCCTTTCTTTCAGGAAATCATAGATTATCACAGTTGGAGAAGACCATGGAGTTCACGTGGTGGGCTTAACTGACATAAGACTTTCCCTGCAAAGTCGTAGTAATTCTGCTTTGCTAGCTCCCACTGAGTTACAGACTCATTACCTTCCAGGGCAGAAGCTGCCCACCAGAAACCAACTTTTCCCCAGTGCCAAAAGAGAAGAGGACAGGGTGTGGAAGGAGCTCAAATATAAATTTACTTCCCTACCAAAAAAAAAAGGTCATGAAGGAAAAGTAACTATATCTCTACATGTAATATTATCGATTGAAAAACCCCAAATTAGTGTGTAAGTAGTATGTACTGTTGGGTGACTTATGGCACAAATACAGACAGAACTTCACTAACAGCCTTTCACTTGATTTCAAAAACATTCTTTGCTTGATGGAGAGTAGACTAGTGTGACCAGGTTTGGCAGAAAATATAATGGAGAAGAAAATTGCGCAGTTCTTCCTTTTACTATGCTATATTTTTCATCACAGCTGGTCTTCTCCACCACTTTCACCCTTCCACAATTTTTGTCTGGCCTTGAAGAGAATTAAACTCATAATGTTTTGTTGATAGTCAGGATTAATTACTCCAGATGCTTTTCTTTTGTCTTCCTGTCAAATATATGTGACAGAAAGCATAGACTGCGATAATTAAAATGTGTTCTTTTTCCAACATGCCTGAGAGCCAAGGTAGACAGCTGTCCTACCGCCTTCCTCCACTGGGTGCCAGCACGCCTCTGCTCCCTGCTTTCTTCTTTTCTAAGGATAATTACGCTTGGTTCGGCTAGTAAAAATCCAGCCTCCTTAAGCATGTGTACGTTGCACATATGGTGTATTTGTGTTTATTTTGTTTTGATAATTTTGGCTAAATTTAACCGAAAAGAACCTCTGAGACTGGCTTTCTAATCTCTAAGAATTTCAGCAGTTTCAAAAACAATTCAAAGCATTTACATCATTACAAAACAGCAGGATTTTTACTCTTAAGTTCAAACTGTCAAGGTGGGCATTAATTAGAATGAAAAATAGTGAAGATAATTGACAATTAAACACCTGTATAATGTAAATGAAGTTGTAGTGATATTTTTCCAAAATAATAAGAACATTTTACCTCTTTTGTTATTGTAGGTTTACTTTTGTAAATTGATAGTTATTCCTTTTCCAGAGTTGCCTACGGAATTTAATGTGTCATTGATTTTGCTTCATTTAATTACATGTTCTAAATTTATTTGAAAAAAATCCTTCCATATTTCAACATGAAGATCCTACTACCATAGTTTCACACATCTTCTAAAAGAATGTATTTAAAGTACTTTATTATATACTCCTCTCAACTTTTCTTTTAATTTACTTCTTTAATAAAAACTTGAATTTATCAATAATTAGCAATTACTATTTTGACTATTAATGAAGAATAGTATGTAAAATTATTATGTGAACAAAAGTCTATTATGTTTAATTTTGTATATTTTAAACTTTATAAGAAAGAATACCATAAAGTATCCCATGTCATAATTAAATATATACCAGAAACCATCTACACAGAAAATACTAACAAAATACAAATTAATGTGATAAAAACATTTATTAAATTGGAGGCCCTATATAAAATTTATATCAAAATTTATTTTAATTTCTTGTAACAGTTATCTTAATGTAAGTTAAAGCTACAGTCACTGCTGTTGTTACAATCATTTCTATTTTTTAAATGTCAATTTATAGTCAAATTATTCTCTCTACAATTTTGTGTAGCATAACATTTGAAAAGGATGAAAGCCATAAGAGCTTCTACCGCATATTTAGGCTAATGAGGTGGTGTGATTTCTAAAAACTGGGATGTTTTCTTCCTTCTGCTTTATGACGTATTATGGGATATGTACTCTCCCTGATCACACGCAGGGAAAGACCTGTGTGTGCTCCCAGAGTTCGGTTTGTTACTACTTTGTGTCATATTTTTCAGTAAAACTTGCATTATTCAAACTTCAGAAACTTTTTGGACCTATGTAGATGTAATACATCTTGTATAATTCTATTGCTTTTATTCCTATTATTTCTTTAATCTGTAGAAGTATTTTTTATGTTTAAGAAAAGAAACAAAAAGGAAAGCAATGAAGTACTGTTTAATCTGAAACAGAGGTTTTTTCAGTCTCAGAAGCAAGATCAAATGACCTATCCAGTCATTCTGTATCTGTAATTCCTTCACAGTACGTTTCTCAAATTTCTCAGATCAGCGCCAATCCTGGTTGAAATACTGTATTCTGTACTTTGTCCTTTTTCAGTATCAGACAATCGGAGTTTGGTCAGGGTTCTATCCAACTTCAAAGATGGTCATCTGTAAGTCTGAAATCCTTTGTTGCTGTGAAGTTCAATAAGAAAGATTTCAGTGTTGAATTCAACCCAGACCACAAAATGATTAAATTCATTGTTTTTGATATGTTGCATGGTAAGATATTGTGAAATCAAATTGCTTGCAACTTTGCAATTTATTCTCTTTAAAAAAAAAATGACCAGGCTATTAACTATATATGGCAATTAAAGGAAAGTGTGCTGAACATCCTGGCAAGACATCACTTTTTCTGTTTGATTTAGGAGTTTGTAAAAGGGCACCATTCATGCCTTTAAAGTAAAAATGTTGTCTATTCCACCATAAACTTCTGTTTTTAAAAGTTTTGCTTTATAATTCAACGTAAAAAATAAAATCCCAACTTGTATTCAGAATAAGACATTTCTTGTTTTAATCTGAGAGAAAATTTTACTAAGAACTTGAAATAAACCTACTTTCATTTCTTTTAATTTTGAAGAAAACATTTTTAAAAGTCAGTGTTTTCAAAAAACATCCTTGCTGTTTTTCAGCTCTAAACTAGCTTAGCTGTGTAGAGAAAAAAATGTTTGAGTGTATTAATTCAAAGGGACTGCTGATCATAGTTTTTAAAGTTGACTAAATTCAAGTGTAGTGATGAGACTTTGCAATAAGTTTTTGAGAGTACACATTTTAAAATTTCTTGTTAGTTTCCAGTTCTATAAAACTTACATGAGAAAGTCGCTTTGTACATTGGTCATGTGCCTTTTAAAGTCCTTTTCGGTAGACCGAGCAGACAGCTCCTGGAGATGGAGATTTCTTTAGTAAGTCTGAGGTGGAGAAGAACTCTAAAGATAAAACAAATACACAGAACAATTAGGAACCAAATCTTTTTATATTTTAGAGTACACGTTCTTGGTGACTAAAATTGTTATCTATTCATTCATTTTACATTTCACTCTTTAAGTGGTTCTAATGGCGTTGATTCTTAAAAATTTCTTGTGTCTTCTGATTCCATTTTCCCCCTTTTTGTGAGTTTAATAAAAGTAAATTGATGTGTATACGTATGTATTTGTATTTATCAAATATATAAATATCAAATACCTATCTTTCTGGTATAAAACATATTAAATTACAAAGCTTCTTCACATAGGACCAGAGACAGAATGTCACAAAGTTTCAAGGAAGGAGAAAGACTCTGGGAGTGTTGACAAAGCTCCTGGTAACCGGGAGACAGTGTGTCCGGAAGATTTAGGTGGACAGCAAGGAGATTGTAGGTAAGAGAAAGGGGCATAAATCATGTTTGTTTGACAGAACCATTTAACAAAAGTGCTGTCTTAACAAGAAGTGCATGTGAATATATTATTTTCAATCATATTATAGTTAAACCCCACACAAAAGAAAATATGTCTGGTAGAGAATTCACATTTACATCCCCTCGCCCGGTTCCAACTTACGTTATTAGGAAAACCAAACTGCTCTACTCCCAGGCCTTTTTTGAAAATAGAGAAACATGACTTACTTGTGTTTTTTCATGAACTAGTCTGACCACAAATTTAGCTTTCCTAAAAATTGCTTCAAATTAGCTGGGAAACACAGAATTTTGCAATAGAAACGTTACTTTTAAGTAAAGATGTGATGCAAAATTCCAACTGCATACCAGAGGGGACTTCATTGATTACAAACACATTCATAATTTAGCCAATAAATAGTTTTAATGTATTTGAAACACAATTCCATTTACAGAACTTTGGCTTACACAAACTTTTCAGAAATACTAGCTAAGAGTAGTGAATCAGAGTAAGCACAAGAAAGTTAAATCTGAACATATTACAGGTTAATCTGTTTCAGTGATGCAATCAGAAAAACCAATTTCTAAAGTTTTAGAAAAAATAACTGCCTGTTTTACTCATCATATATACTATACATGTATATGCACATGTTCAATTAGCTGGTGTTTCCCTCAGATTTCTACTTGGAAGTTTATGAATCTAACTGCTTTAGAGCCAAAATTCTTTGTGGTTGAACCTATCTGTTCATTAAATTAATAAGATAAACAGATGTGATATGGGTGATCAAATTGGATTGTCTGTGCACTGATCAATTGTTTGGTAATTGTTATTATGTATTGAAATATCAATCAATCAAGTAGAAGAAATAGTTTCTTTCTCTTGATTCTGCCTACGGGGTAAGGCTCCATGGAATACAGAGTTTCACATACCAAAGACACAAACTCTGCTGATCTGCTAATACTGTCCAGACACTGACAGTCTCACCAGTGTTGTCCCTGATACACGATAAGGTGATCTTTCCCTTGTGAAGAGCTGTGTCATCCTGCAATGAATAAACTATATCTAATCAGAGTCCCAAATCAGTGGCTTCTTGTCTTGGTTAAAGTCCTGTGCACAATCTGCTCTGTGCCTTGGGGAGTTGATCTGTTACCATAATGTGTGGTTCTGTATTAAATTGAAATGTAGGTGCTCCTGGGAAAATTGGCTTGTCTAAGAAAAAATGAAATAAGAAAGGATTAAACACCAGAGATCTGTATATGGCTTAACAGTGTGCTTTCAGGGACGATGTTTCAGAAAATAATCTAAATCAAGAGTAAAAATGCAGACCCCTTCGGTCACTTTGCAGCATTTTCCTGAGTAGCCAAAGGAAAAACAAGCCAAACATGATGGCTTTCGTTGAGATGAAGGCGGACCCATAAAAAGCATTCTAGCCTGCCTGGTCCCTTCACAAATCCTAATGAGATAATAGCTAATCCAGTCAAGCCCATTAAGGCACCTTTAAAAAAATAAAAAACAAGAATAATAAAGTTTTCCTCTCTCCAAAATTGTCTGAAATGTAGATTGATTGGAAAAGCAACACTTCATTAACCTGTACTTGGTTAGCAGACACTGTTGTTTCTTTCTTTCTCAGCTATTCAATTATCAAAACACCAACAAAAATGGAAATAGAAACAAAAACCCCTTTTCCTTTGTGCCATAAGTTTCAGGGCATTTTCTATTCTATTCTTTCTTACATCACAGCCTTTGCCTTTGCTGTGTCTTTGCCTGGATTGTTCTGGCTCTTTGCGTGACTATGACTGGTTCTTTCTCTAATGGCATATGGACCATCTTATCTGTAATAGTCGGTCCTCTCTGCCCTGTGAGTCTAATCTACCTTTTTGTTTGTTTCCTTGATTATCCAAAATTATATTGATACTGTTTAATTTGTTTCCTACCTCTCGGTCATGATATTTCCTTCTTTTTGAGCAGTGTTAGCCACATAGTAGGTTTTGAAAGTCAGAGGAGTGAGTACTGTTCCTTTAAATGCAAGCATCCCATACTTGTTGTCAGTAAGCAACAGTGGAAACCAATGTCACTTTCTACTATGTTGCCCCAACACGTCTGTTCCAGTCATTGGTTTTTGAATATGGTTAAGCTCAAGCATTTTTGTTTTGCTCATTGCTTTCTCTGTGGTGGCATTCCTACCCAGTCTGATGTCCTTTTGTTCCTCTAGGGAACACCTGTTCACTCCTGATCAACCCAAGTGAGAACAACGGTGCTCAGGGCTCCCCGTGGGTTGAATTCTTTGTAGGAGCCCGAGACAGTGTGGGACTGAGTGGGACGGTGTGCCACCAGCATCACTCTTAGCTGACACAGGAATTGCTTTAGCTGCAGGGTTTTGTTCAGCTACAGCTTTCAATCAACCAGCCAAGGAAAACTTAGCAGTACTCAGAATGAAGCAGATGTTTAACAAACCTTCCTGCCATATTTTTTCTTTTGGTTTCTAGAGCTGAAATGTAATATCTGTGTGTCCTTGTTGTACCACAGAAGGCGTTCTGGCTGTGTCCCTGGACTTCCAGGCTCACTATTGTAAATGAGCCTCCAGCAGCATGAATACACATGCGGCAGGGTGAGGGGACAGCATTGCACTTTGATTCCCCTGCTGTGTGGGCATTTACCATGTTTCTCAATGAAAAGCACATGTTGTAATTCTACTATAATATCACATTGAGAGACTATGAGATTTTCTTTGGATAATCTAAAAGAGGAAAATGGAAAAATAAAGTGAACTTAAAAACTATTATGTGGAGACAAAAATCCCAATATGTATTCCTGTGTTCGACATGCAGATATAGGTTCTTGGCATTCCTGCCAATTAAAGTGAAACATCAGCTTTGCCTTACAAATCACAGGTGCCTCAAACAGAACTGTGGATGAAATGCTAAGGAAGGTGTTCCCAGAGAAGTTGGGGGCGATTTCCCTGTATTCTGAGAAGTTCTGGTCTGTGGTTTAGTTCTCCCTTTACATTGTCAACATTTCTATCACACATCATTTACCAAACATGGAAAAGTTGTTAATGGCTTTGAAAGCTAATGCAGGGTGGTAGTGATCATTTAAGGGGCTTATCTATCTGTCTCAGGCAACACAGAAACTGAGAAAAGGCAAACAGTACAAAAACAGTGGACAGAGGATGGGAAGCAGAGAGGGGATGTGGGAGGCAGACCCATGAAAAGCATTCCAGCCTGCCTGGTCCCTTCACAAATCCTAATGAGATAATAGCTCATCCAGTCAAGCCCATTCCTTACTTTCAGGAAGTGCCACACAGGTAAATGAAGAAATTATTTGAAGAGGGATCATGATGGGTGTGGACTGTTTGTGATTCAGCTTGGAAGAAATGCAGATGTGAGTTTCTTTAGTTTGACTAGCATCGATTTCCCCTGACAGGGCTCTCACAACTTCTGTGATTGCTGGCCTGAAGTTTGCAAAACTGATAGTACTGATAGATAAAACCCCAATACCAGTAGCTGAAGGAAATGTGGAGTGACTTAGCCTGGAGTCACTACTCCATCATGTACAAACAAACTGTTTTTTACCCTTGACATTCAAACCAGGTAGAATTTCATGCTTTAAACCTTTAGAACTCCATATGGCAGCCCGTTGAAATAGAGGATCCATATATATTTGTCCTTTAAAAGGAAAACTTGAAAAATACATTACTTTATAGCCACACTGTAATTGAAAAATGGAGAAGATGAGTGGGAGACATCTGTGCCTGTATATACATTGCTAGTAGGGGCAGAATCTCAGAATTAGGTATAGGTAGCATTCATCATGATAGGACCTGAAAGGTACCAATCCTACCCTACATGTTCCTTTCCTAGACATTTTTTTTTTTTGAGACAATGTCTCACTCTGTCGCAGTGTCTCCTCTTGCCTCGGTTTTTCTATTTTTAGTTGAGATGGAGTCTCCCTTTTGCTCAGGCAGGTCTCGAACTCCTGAGCTCAGGCAATTCATCCACCTCGGCCTCCCATAGTGCTAGGATTACAGGTGTGAGCCACCAGGCCGGGCCTTCTTTGTTAGATATGAAAAAATCTTTGTATTCTGTTTCACATACTCAATCATCTGGTATGTTCAAGCAAATGGCAGTGAGGACTGTTGGAAATAAACCTTCTATTTGGTCAGATGTTGAACACTGACAATAGTGAGCTAATGCGGATCTGATCCACTAAATTGTTACTATGGAAATAGCTGTGAGGTGGCTTCCATATAAACCTGTTGGGGCCTAAAAAGATAATTTAGTCCCTGAGCTAAGCTGGAAAGAGTACACAGTATGCAGCTCCATGTTGTTAGATGAGAGAAGCTTTTCAAAATGCCTGAGATGCTGGAGTGGGGGATAAGGGGGCTCTCAGGGCCTGGGTCACTGTCAGGCCTACTCACAACTTGCTCCATGCCAGGATAAGTCGAAATGGAAAGATACGAGTGATAAGGAAATTCAACTGTGATTCAAAATTATCCTGTCAGGAGATTCCTGGGGAACATTAAGGGTTTAGACAGAGCAGCATTCTAGATATTGTGTGGGTAGTTAGAAAATCCACAGCAGCCCAGGGTTTTAGGATTCTAAATAGTTGTTTGGAGGTGGCAGTGGTAAAACAGGAAATGTAGACTGGATTGAAAGACTTCTGTGATCTCTCAAAATTATTTTTTTATTGAAAATATGCTAATAGGATTACTGAGAGTTTCAGTTGCCTGGTGACAACCCTCAAAAGAAAGATGAGGAACCATAAGGTTTTAGCTGTTGGAATTTTCTTTTCTTTTTCTTTCTTTTCTCCCTCTTTCTATCTTTCTATCCCATCTCCCTCCATTCCTCCCTCCTCCCCACCTTTCTTTTTGTGACAGAGGCAAAAGTGGGAAGGGTATTTGAAATGTCTTGTAGAACAAAACACATAAAAATTAAAAACCAAGGCAACTCAGATGGAGTAGTGCTTGGAAAATAATGATGCTTAATAAATGTTAATGTTTCTTGACTAACATTTTGGGAACAAAAGACACCAAGCATACCAAAATTTCAAAAGAAATCTCAGCCCTCAACCCTGTGTATACGTGTGTGCACTTTTTGTGTGTAAAATCTAATTAGAGAACAAAAGTAAGAATTTTTAACTATATTTTATAACCTAAAAGCAGAGTTCTACCACCTTCTTTTCACCCCATGCATACAGAATTGGAAGGTAAGTGGAAACGGCATAGGAACCAGGATATTAATTTCAGTCAGTGGTTGGTGGCTGGTGATTTATAGCTTTAATATAAATGAAGAGTTAATACCCATAGGATGACATACTTTTACTTTTTTTTTATTCCCCCAAGATAAAGTAGAGACAGATTAGGTGTAAGGAAGAATTTGATTCTAATAATTTTCAGACTTCAAAATATAATACTGAGAAAGTTGATATCATTTGCTAGAATTTGTGGGTTTCCTTTTGCTTTAATACTTCAATTATAGAGATTCACCTTTCTAAAGAGATTTTTTTCCCTTTTCAAAAAAAAAGTATGTGAAGTTCCCTAGATTATAATCAATAGTAAAAAGGCATATTTTGAATCAGACAAAAAGGTTAATAACTAGGATCTATAGAGAACTTAAATTAATCCACATGAAAAAAACCAACAATGCCTTACATCCATGGGGAAGAGAGATGAACAGAACCTTCTCTAAAGAAGACAGACAAATTGCTAGAAAACATGAAAAAATGCTCATCATTCCTAATTATTAGAGAAATGCAAATTAAAACTACCCTGAGATATCATCTAACCCCAGTGAGAATGGCCTATATCACAAAATCTCAAAACTGCAGATGCTGGCGTGGATGTGGAGAGAAAGGAACACTTTTACACTGCTGGTGGGACTGCAAACTAATACAACTTTTTTGGAAGGAAGTGTGGAGAAACCTCAAAGAACTCAGCCTAGACCTCCCTTTTGATCCTGCAATCCTGTTACTGGGCATCTATACAGAAGAGAAAAAAAAAAAAACCTTTTATTATAAAGACAGTTGTACTAGGCTGTTTATCGCAGCTCAATTTATAATCACCAAAATGTGGCAACAGCCTAATGACCCTCAACCCAGGAATGGATTGGCAAGCTGTGGTATATGGGTACCATGGAATACTTTTCAGCCATTTAAAAAAAAATGGAGATTTTGCAGCATTTGTATTAACCTGGATGGAGGCGGAACACATTATTCTTGGTGAAGCATCACAGGAATGAAGAAGCATGAATCCTATGTATTCAACTTTGAAATGAGGACAATTAATGACAATTAAGGACACATTTGGGGTGGGGGAAGGGGAGAGCAGACAGAGAGAGAAGGAGGGAGGGGGTGGGGTAAAGGAAAGGAAAAAAGAAAAGAAAAAAATAGCAACTAATGCTCACTTAAGTCGGATTTATTTTTAACGAAAGTACATTATTTGAACAGTAATTTTTAATTCAATTTGTTAATGTTGTTTAGAATATTGTATCCTCATTTATAATTGAAATATGTTTGTAATTTCCCTTTATAAGAATATATTTTTTCCAATTTTAATATCAGGTATATCCAGATGAAGTAGAATGAATTTGAAGTATTTCTTCTTTTTCTATTGTCTATAAGATTTGACATGATCTGTTTTTTGAAATTATCTTCTATTTTTATTTATAAATATTGTCTATCTTTTGAGACTTTGGGAAAAAATTAAAAAATGTTATGTAAAAGGAAAAAAATATAGTAAAAGGCACATACGCTTTGCCTAAGATTCAGACAGCTGTTTTCTAGTTCTGTAAGGTTAACAATAGTGTAATTTCCACTTGCTGTTCAAATAAACCTTTTTAAAAATTAGGGTTTAACTAAATAGGGATTATAAAGACACTTATGTGGGGACTTTAAAACATCTAAAGTTGGATATTTTTCTGACTGATCTTTCTCTTTTATCCTCTCTGCGTGAAAGCTAGTCTGTAGACGAAAGCCTCTCGTGAAGATTTTCATTCAACTTTGGGCCATGCTTGGCATCAGAAAACTTTATGGTGCAGAATTCTCAGGTCAAAAATCTCCTCAGTTGTCTCTACTATTTATTCCTTCTTATAGTAACTAAAAGAATTGTTGAGTAAAGTGAGAAGAAAAAGGAAGCTCCACTCTGCTTTCTTTTATCTTCTTACCTGTAGCACAGAACCTGAATGAGAAAGAAAAACTGCCATGTTGCTGAGAGTTTGTAATTTCCCTAATCAGGAAGCTTTCCAACCTGGGGTGGGAGGAGGGGACTGAACAGTTTGTTGATTCCTCTTGCTGGGCTTGGAGATAGATAGTTCTGATGTGGAGGCTGTTGAAGGTGTTATTAGTTTAGCTCCTCTGTTGGGAGTCAGTGTCTGCTTTAGTTTTTGGCATTTTAGCAAACAAATAAATAAATAAAATTGTGGAGAAGTTCTCATCCTCAAGGGTCTGGATCTTTTACAACATTTTGAACACAATCTAAAGTTTTTGATCATAGGCAAATGATTGTCATCACAGTTGACTTCTCAGAGTTAAATGGTGGCTCTCCTGGTGGAGGTGCCATGCACCAAAAACGCTGGGGATGGAAATGTCCCATCTGGTACTAGGAAGCTGGTAGTGTAGCCCTCAGAGGAAGTGTGATCCCCACTAACTAGGTGTTTCCCTCTGAATACTGCAACAAGGTGAAGACTCGTTTTTAAAATCCAAGAGGGTCAGCCAACATGGGGCTAATGCTCACCTCCTTGTTGCCCTTACTCCAACTTTAATGTCGCAAACTACGCATCTTGACGTTCTGCCCTAAGTGAGGAATCGTCGTCAGTCATGCAACTAATTCCAGTTTTAATTTTAGTTTCTAACTAGATCTGACTAGAGGTGTGTCCTGGTTTTAGTTATTCAATTCACCTTGCTTTCATCTTGGGATTTAAACTTCCATTAGAATAACTACTGTAGGCTTTTGACTTTTAATGTGATTTCATGTAATGCTACCAAACAACAATACCTAGTATTTATTTAGTGTCTTTTTTTAAAGCTCAAAGTAATTGATGTACTTTTACTCATTTAATCCTTATGATATCCTATGAGGAATACTAAAAGCAGGCCTATTATCTCCATTCTATAAAGAAATGGAGTCACAGCATAGGGAATTTGTGAATGGTCTGTGAGTTCCAAGCGCACACAGGATGATTTTTCAGTTTTCCTGCCTTCCCTTCTCAGGGGACCTTGTTGCCTTGCTACATACTATAAATACATTATACAGTGTATAGTTTTACTATTCTCAGGTCCATCAAGTTTAATGGGGTAGCCTGGCATAGTTCCTAGAGCAAGATCATGTATATGATGAATATTGCTTTATAAGATGATGTATTTTGGCTTGAATATGGTTTAGAGTTGAAAATACAACAAAAGAGAACATGTCTCATTTAATTTTGTTTCACCAGCACCTAATGTGGTACCTGGCACATAGTAGGCACTCAATAAATATGTGTTAAACAAATGAAAGCACCTCATTAAAAGGTAATGTGATAAAAAATAGAAGACCATTAAGACATATAACAGGAAGTACTACTTCACTCAGCAGGAAGTGCTTAAATAGGACAAGTTACCTCCACCATAAATCCCATGGTCCTTGTTGAATATCAGCCACTGACCTGGGTAGAATGTAGCTCCAACTGAGTGCTCTGACTTATGGAACCATGACTTTTGGAGCTTAAAGGGCCATTTGAAATTATTTAAGCCTTCTCCCTCTTTAGTGTTTTGTTTTGTTTTGTTTTTTTAAACAGAAGAGCAAATTGAGATTGTATTTCATCTTGCATTTGGGAAGCAGAAATTACCACACAGACAAATTTACTTTTGAATTGCTTTACTGAATTATCTGGGAGGCATATATTTTTTCTTATTGATGTGAAACAGTTTGTAAGACTGAGTCACAGAAAGTTTAAATGACTCTTTGGGATCAAACAGAGAATCCTGGCATAATCAAAAAGGTTCACACTACGTATTTTGTGACCATTTCTTTGCAAACAGATACCAGTGTCTGAATCGTCTTTTTTCAAACATCATGCCCTTCATGTTACAAAATGTCTCTAGCTCAAAATAAATTATGAAATTCTCAAGAATCCTTAAAAATTAATTTACCTTTGTTTTAATATGGCATCACCATCCACTTAAGAAACCAGAGCAAAATTCTCAGAGGCAGCTTGTTTGGCCCTCCCTTCCTCCCTGTATTCAGTCAGTTACCAAATCCTGTCAATTCTAATTCTGTCTTTTCAATTTGCTTGGTTTACTACATTAGTCTCCCAGCTATTCTTCTCTGCTCTCCATCCCTTCTTTTATCAGTTCTCCATACTTAAACTTTCTAACATGTAACTTCTGCTCAAAGTCTTTTAATGGTTCCTTCTTGTCCACATAATAAAATAACGTGTTCTTTTCAGAGTATCAAAAGCCTTCCGTCCTCTGGCTTCTTCCCTTTATACCACCCTCACCTTCTGCTCTTCTTTTTTTTTTTTTTTTTGGCCAGGGCTGGGTTTCAACCCACCACCTCTGGCATATGGGGCCGGCGACCTACTCCTTTGAGCCATAGGCGGCGCCCAACACCTTCTGCTCTTCTTGTTATACTAGATAATGATAGCCACATTCATCTGTCTCTGCATCCTGAATGCTCTCCATTTCTCTGTCACAGCTCCACCTTGGCAAAGACTTCTCCTTCTGCTAAAATGCTCTTGTTCTTTGTGCCACCTGTCAAGCTAGCCTCATCCTTGCTAAGGCTTAAGTTGGAGTGGGTGCTTCTGAGAAGCCTCCCATTCACCTCTAGCTTGAATCCTATAACCCTCCTCAGAGAAATAATTTCCTATTCACTGTTGGGGGTGCTAATTATGATTTTCCATCACATCAATGCAAATATCTTGGATTTCCATAATTCATTATTCCTTCAATGAATATTTACTGAGGACCTAGACATTTCAGCCATGATCCCAGCCTTCTGTACATTACCTAGAGGGAGGAAGACAATTAACTAGGGTGCTCTGAACTCATAAGTAGAAAAGAACATGAGTCCATGGGAGTCCAGAAGACAGGTGTCAGAGTCAGATTAACTAGTTCATGAAAGTCCTCTTAGAAGAGGTAAATCTTGAGCTGAATTTTGAAGAATGAATAGGAGTTAGAGCAGCAGTTATCAACCCGTGGGTCATGACCCACTGGAACTGTATTAAAGGGCTGTCGCATTAGGAAGGTTGAGAACCACTGTGTTAGAGAGATGAAGAAGTAGAGGTGTGGGTGTTGTAAGCAGAATAAAGAGCATTTGAACAAGCACATGCTGAGTTACCTACCTCCCTTAACTAGTCACAAGAAGGATAAAGTGGTTAGCCAGATTGAAGAATTGAACTTCATTGTAACACTTCCTGAGAGCCTTTGGAATTTCTGTAGAAATGTGAGAAGCTTGAACGTGCTATGAAAAGATTATTACAGTGGTAGTGTAGAGGGTAATTATGGGGTTGGGTTACAGATGATAGGGCAAGGGTTTGGGGTGGTTTAGACAGCCTAAAGGACAGAATACTATTGTAAGTAAAACAAGAATTTAAAATTTGATGTAAGGCAGTAGCAATGTATTAACAAATGAGAAGTGGGGTAGAATTGAAAGTTATTAAGAAGGTAGACTGGAGAACTTAGTTACCGATTGGATGAGGGGTCTAAGTGAAAGGGGGGTTTAACATGACTCCGAGTTTATCATGGAGGACTGGACATTAATTAGGTTCCTACTCTTTATCATTTTAAAATCTTACAGGTTTCAAAAATGTTCGGCAATACCCCAGTGTTTAACATTATTCTGAAAACCTAAGTAATGTTGATTTTGTGTGTGTGTGTATTGTTCTTTAGTTCACCAGAACTTAGTGGCTTAAAGCAATTTATTAATATGTCTCCTAGAGTTGGAGACTTCTCAAGGCAGTTCTCACTTGGGGTTCTTTAGCCAGTGCCCCTAGATGGAATTAAGGCTAGAGCCAGTGGAAGGCTTCCCGACTCATGTATCTGGCATCAGGCTGCAATGACTGGACATTTCTCTCGAGTAGGATTCTTCCCCTCACTGTCTTGGGTTTTTCAGATCACCTGTTCTCAGACTCAGCATTGTCAGAGTAGACTGACTTCTTACGTGGTGGGAGGCTTCCTCCAGAAGTAAGTGCTCTGAGAGACCAGGTGGAAGCTTGCAAGGCCACTGATAACCTGATCTAGGAAGTCATATGGTGTCATAGTCTCTGGATCAAAGCAATCGGCAAACAGCCCAGATTCAAGAGGGAGAATGAATAGACTCCAGCTCTCGAAGAAGGAAGAGTTGCTTCTATAGAGAAGAACGTCTTCATAGAACAAGCTATAATATAACCTCTTGCCACAGCTCTTTTTAAGTAAATCAATGTGACTTTTGCTTTTTCCCCTTAAATTTGTTTTCATATCCTAATGTTAAAAGAATTATAGGACTTCTTTTTATTTAAAAACACGAGATGTTTTCAAAGCCTTGGAAATATTTATATGATGCTTATTCTATTTAACATAATAGCCAAGCCTGCTACTTCTAACCCATGAGATTCCTATCACTTTTCCATAATCACATACAAAAAAAACTTCTTTTATCTAATACTCTCTAATTGGAAACAGGATTACCTTTTAAGATGAAAACAATAATTGCAATGTTTACTTTTCCCATTCTTCTTCAAGTCAAGGATAGCAAATGAACTAAAGCAATGAAAAACACATTAAAAACATTATTAACCCTTATTGAGGATCTCTATAAGGTGAGAATCTAGTTTTCTACCTTTTTGTTACAAACAAAAGTCCCATGGACTGTGAGTGGGTTATTCCAGGATTTATTCAACAAATATTTATTACAGATCAATATGTTCCAGGTTCCATGGTAGACAGAGTATTGCTACTGTTTTCTAGGGACCTCACTATATGCATTCTTGTTTAGAGTGGATTGTTTTTCAACCTATTTTTTATGGAGGTCTTACATGGTGTTAGGTACTAAATTAGCAGTACTTTGAACTTTCTATGAAACATGATAATATGAAGGTAGAGCTAGTCCTTATATGTCAATGGAGTGATATGAGATTGTTTTATGGTATCTTGAGGTTTTCAAAAAGTGCTCCAAAATAATAAATGCAACATTCCCATTTTCTTTGTGCAATTTATAACAAGCCTGCCATTATGCAGAATGAGGGGATTCTTTCTTCACTTCCCTTTAGGTGCTGTTGATGTTTATAGTGTTAGTTTTTCCTGCAAATAAACTCCTTAAACAACTAGGCAAAGTGTTCGCATTTCTCCAGAATGATTTTTGGCCAGGAAAATGGGGCACATTTTAGGAAGAGGATTTGCTTTGCAGGGATTTTGTTCTGACTAAATAACCAGATGCAGAGTCACGGATTTGAAAATGTTCAGTTGAGCAATTCGGCATTCTCTACTGGGTTCCACAGTAGGATGCCAAATAAAAATCACAATTTAAGCTGTTATGAATTAATGAGAGTCTACAATACACATACCTACTCATTCTAACCCAGACCTAAATGTGCATGCATCGTGCATAAATACATCTGAGGATAAACATAGATCCAAAAGCACGTTAACCTCCAGTTAGTTAACCATGGTTAAGGTTGGAAAAGTACTTCCATTATTTAAAAGAAAAAAACAAACAAACAAAACACTCTGCTGAGAAGCTTAATCCTACCATAAAAATTGATTGAAATTTGGCAAAAAACAAAATAAATATAATCAAATTAACCACATTTTATTTAAAAGCACAACTATCATGTTTAATGCTTCTGGCATTATTCCTTAAGTAAATTAGTCCCTCTTTGGAGTACCTGTTTATTTTTCATGTGCGATAATTGGAAATTTTTATGCTATGACTCTTGTAGGACAAATGAATTATTTTGATGTTTTAAAGATAAGAGTATCAATTTGATGTTGCTATAATGAGCCAGACTGTAATAGGGAGTGGGGGAATGGGGAAGTTCTCCCTGGGAAAGATTAGATGCTTTAAGAAGTCAGCATGAATTCTCCTATGCCTCTAAGGTGTCATTAAGAAACCACTGTTTGGGGGCCCTAGCTACCACTGCCTCAGTTGTATGTTAGGCACCAGGAATTCCTAATGAAGGCTGGTTGATACACAGTCAATGGATAGGGGGATTTTTTTCTCCCATATACTTGCTTATACTCTATTGTTGAGTCTTTAAGTGGTTGGAGCTATGATTTCAGATTCCACAGAGCAAATATTTCATTATTCACGTGTTCAAAGCTGGATTTAAGTCAGTATTGGTTGCTATTTTCATGCTTGGATTAGGTGAGGGCATGGTGGATATAAGGAGTTTATTTAAAAAGATTAAGTTTTTCCCACAAAAATTCACATATGCCAAACTGGCTTTCCAGATTAGTGGAATTGCCTATTTCCTGATCATCTGGATAGATACAACCTCAGAACTTATGTTGAATAAAACAGGGACCCAGTCAACATTTTCAAATGCATGGTACCACTACTGAATCCCACGGGAAATGCCTAGCCCTGCTGTAGACATGTCAATATACTTAGTGTTGGGCGGGGGGTGTAAAACAAAGTAGGAGGGAAATCTTTTTGTCCTTTCACCTTCTAATCTTTATAAAACCAATCATAGAGCTGACCCTTGGAAAAGAATAAGTGGTAAAGAATAGTTCAGGCTATGTCTTAGTTGAAACATTTTAAGATGTATTGCAAGTATTCAGACTTGTTCAGACATTTACAACATGATTTTATGAATTTAATAATTTGACTTTTTATTGCCAGTTGTATCAATAAAACCCAGGAAATACCCCTAATTTGCCATAATGAAGAAATGAGACATATTCTACAAAGATGTGGTTATTATAACTTTAAAGTGAGATAGAATTACTATTCAAGTGCCTTCTTTGGATTTAATTGGAAACATAGTGGATAGCTTTTACAAGGAATTCTTTTGCAGGGCTGTGGCATATAAAGATTAAGGATGTATTCCAAATTATTTAATCTCTGTGTCCATGTAGTTAAATACCCAAACTACTATAGGAACCAGAGTATAACCAATAATCTCGGCTCGGCGCCTGTGGCTCAATGGGTTAAGGCACCAGCCACATACACCTGAGCTGGCGGGTTCGAATCCAGCCCCGCCCGCCAAACAACAATGGCTGGAACCAAAAAAAATGGCCGGGCATTGTGGCAGGCGCCTGTAGTGCCAGCTACTTGGGAGGCAGAGGCAGGAGTCTCACTTGAGCCCAGGAGTTGGAGGTTGCTGTGAGCTGTGATGCCATGGCACTCTATCCAGGATGACAGCTTGAGGCTCTGTCTCAAAATAATAATAATAATAATGATAATAATAATCTCCTCCAAATCCAATTATTCTTTTAAAACTGATTTTAGTGAGTTTCATCACTAATGTTTACCCTCTCTGCTTTCTTTTACCTGTGCTCTTGCTTTGATGTTTGGCATTTTAATATGTCACTCCACCTGTGTCCTCAGATAGTTCTGACAAATTCCCTCTTCGTGTACTACCCACCTCACTGATTTACCTTCCTTCTTCCTATTCCTCCTAGTATTTTCTTCTGCTTTCTCTCAAATGCCCTTGTTTAAATTTATCATATTTTTTTCTTTATTCTTAATTTTTCTTGTGTCCTAAGAAATTGTAATCTACCCCAAGGTCAAATTTTAGTATATTGTGTTTTCATTATCACCCAGCTAAAAATATTTTCAAATTTCTATTCTGATTTCTTCCTTGTGATGTAATTATGGACTGTGTTTAATCTTTAATTTCCAAGTATCTTAGGATTTCCTAGATATTTGTCTACTATTGATTTTAATTTAATTCTGTTATGATCGGAGAACATATGCCAGTTTCAGTCCCAGAAGATTTCTTTTTTTTTAAAATATATGTATTTTATTATTATTCTTCATTACATTATTCCCACCCCCCTCCGTGGTAAGACAGAATTGATTTACAGAAAAGAATACAGAAAACACCAAAGCTCCTGGTAAAGGGAGAGATTTCAAGTGGGGAGAGAGATGCTCTCTCCGTTCCTCTCCCGGTCTTTCCCCGTCTCCTCCTCTAGGCCTC
>CAUYRH010105325.1:0-20957 GCA_963574655.1 Perodicticus potto | reverse complement strand
AACAAAGACATCTGTACCAGAATGTTTATTGCAGCCCAATTCATAATTGCTAAGTCATGGAAGAAGCCCAAGTGCCCATTGACCCACGAATGGATTTATAAATTGTGGTACATGTATACCATGGAATACTATGCAGCCTTAAAGAAACATGGAGACTAAACCTCTTTCATGTTTACGTGGATGGAGCTGGAACATATTCTTCTTAGCAAAGTATCTTAAGAATGGAGGAAAATGTATCCAATGTACTCAACCCTAATATGAAGCTAATTTATAGCTTTCATATAAAGGCTATAACCCAATTATAGCACAAGAATATGGGGAAATGGGCAAGGGAGGAGAGGGGAAGAGGGAGGTCGGGGGAGGGAGGGTAATTGGTGGGGCCATACCTACAGTGCATCTTACAAGGGTACAGGCAAAACTTACTAAATGCAGAATACAAATGTCTTCATACAGTAACTAAGAAAATACCATGAAGGCTATGTTAAACAGTTTGATGAAAATATTTCAGATTCTATATGAAACCAACATTGTACCCCTTGAATGCACTAATGTACACAGGAATGATTTAATTTTTAAAAAAAGGAGACTTCACATCTTTTATGTTTACCTAGATGGAGTTGGAACATATTCTTCTTAGTAAAGTATCTCAAGAATGGAAAAAAAAGTATCAAATGTACTCAATACTACTATGAAATCAATATATAACCATCTACACACTCATATGAATGGCAAAACATAACTATAGTCCAGAAAGTAGAAGGGAAGAGAATAGAGAGGGGAGGGAAGGTATTTGGGTGGACTTCACCTAAAGTGCATGATGTAATGGTTCTTTTCAAAAGTTTTCAGAAATGAGTATAACTGTGATGGATGTGTTACTTAGGTCAATGTAAGCATTTCACATTGTATATTGAATCAGTACCCTGAACCCCATAGATGCATCAATGTACAAAGTTATGATTTAATAAAAAGCAATTTAAAAAAAAAATAAAAAATAATAATAAATCTACAGACAATAAAAAAAAAAAAATAAGAGGCCAGCGTCTGTGACTCTAAGGAGTAGGACGCTGGCCCCATATGCCAGAGGTGTCAGGTTCAAACCCAGCCCCAGCCAAAAACTGCAAAAAAAAAAAAAAAAAAAAAAACAGAATCTGTGGGCAGTTCTGACCAAGAGTTCCAAGTGAACTCACTCAGGCAGCATGAGGAGCAACCACACAAACAAGTTCAGAGAAGCTTTAGTCCTTCTTCTGCCCCCAGAATCCTGGCTGTGGATGAGATGAAAAGCAGCTTTCACCCACGGCTGAAGAGGAGGGGATCTAGTTCCTGGATCTTTCCAATGCCAGTCACCAAGACTAGGCCTGTCTTTCCCCCAGTTGCAAGAAGGGAAACTGAGGGTTGCCAGGCAGAGACACCAGGCAAGTGCTTTCCAGAGGGCTTGGGAAAGGTCTCCTCTAGCAGGAGTGAGAGTTAAAAGAGACCACACCTCTCCATGCCAAAGTTAGAATTGCAGCAACACTGTTCCCTCTCGCAGCAGGGGGCCACTTGGCTCAGAGGCCCACACAATGCAGAGGTCTCTCAGAGAACTCACCAAATACACCAGCCTCTGCAGGGGGCACACTGTCAGACAACAAGAGGTGGGTGAGGGTGGGCTGTGGGCTCAAGACTGCAGACTGAAAATTCGTTCACTTTTGCACCAGGCAGGATTTCTGAGAGATGGAAATTCCTAGGTGCATGATCAGGACCTCATTGCTCTCTCCTATAAGGTAAGATGAGAGGTTCTTTGTTCCCTGATCACTTGCAGAAAGCCTGTGGCAGGCCTTCCATCTGGGGCAGGGGGTCTTCTGTCCCTTTAGAAACAGGTGCCCTGGGCGGCGCCTGTGGCTCATTGAGTAGGGCGCCGGCCCCATATACTGAAGGTGGCAGGTTCAAACCCAGCCTCATCCAAACTGCAAAACAGAAAAATGGCTGGGCGTTGTGGCAGGCACCTGTAGTCCCAGCTACTCGGGAGGCTGAGGCAGGAGAATCGCCTAAACCCAGGAGCTGGAGGTTGCTGTGAGCTGTGTGACACCGCGGCACTCTACCAAGGGTGATAAAGTGAGACTCGGTCTTTACAAAAAAAAAAAACAAAGAAAACAAAGAAACAGGTGCCCTCAGTCTAGTCACTCTATCCCTGATTTCTCTTACCCTTCTTCCTCTTTCTCATCCTCACAGAGATTTTTTTATTATTGATTCAGTCTTACTACTCATTATTGATCAGTTTCAGATTTCTATTTCTTCCTAATTCAGGCTTTGGCATTTGCATGTTTGCAATAATTTAGGCCATTACCTCTAGATTTTCAAGTTTCTATGTATAGAAGTGTTCATAGTAGTTTCAAGTGTAATGTCTTCATTTTCATGTCTGATTGCACTTATTTGAATCTTCTTTCTATTTGCTTAATCTAGCTTATGATCTGTCAATTTACCTTTCTAAGAACTAACTTTTTGTCTCATTAATCCTTTATATGTTTGTGTTCTAATTTCCTCTTTGTTTTGCTCTGGTCATTGATATTTCCTGTCTCCTGCCGGCTTTGGGCTTGATTTGTTCTTGCTTTTCTAGTTCAGTGAGGAGTGACCTTAGATTGTCAGTATGAGGTCTCTCCACCTTTTTGATGTAGGCATTGAGTGCTACGATCTTCTCACCTAGCACTGCTTTTTCTATGTCCTAAAGATTTTGGTAGCTAGTGTCACTCTTATCATTCAACTCAAATTTTTTTTTTAATTTTCATCTTGATCTCATCGTTGATTCAAAGATCAGCAGCAGGTTGCTTAATGTTCATATGTCAGTATGGCTTTGAAAGTTCCTCTTTTAATTAATTTCTAGTTTTATTCCACTGTGGTCTGAGAAGATAGATGGCGTGGTTTCCAATTTTTGTTTTAATTTGCTGAGATTTGTTTAGTGGCCCAACAGTCTATCTTTTTAAAAAGTTTCATGTTCTGATGAAAGGAAGATAGCTTCTGCACTTTGGGTAGAATACTCTATAAATTTCTGTGAGGTCCATTTTTTCTAGAATCTTTTTAAGAACAGTGTTTCTTGATTTTCTGCCTCAATGAACTATCCAGTTCTGTCAGGGGAATATTTAAATTCTCCACTACAATTACGTTGCTCTTTATTCCATTTCTTAAGTCTAGTTGAATTTATGAATCTGGAATCTCTGCTGCTGTGTATTTAAGATTGCTGAATCTTCTTATTGAACCAATCCTTTCATCGTTATATAATGACCATCTTATTTTTTTTTTACTGTTTTTTATCTTTATTTGGGGGTTTAAAATATATTTTACCTGATATAAGAATAGCTACTTCTGCTAACTTAGGTTTTAATTCGCACAGATTATTTTTTTCTACCCCTTTACCTTGAGTCTATGAGATCTTTATAAGTTAAATTGGTTTCTTGGGGACAGCAGATATTTGGGTTGTGGCATTTTATTTATCCATTCCATCAGTCTGTATTTTTTAAGTGCGGCATTTAGAACTTTACATTTAATGTTAATATTGGTAAGAAAATGTTCCAGTCAACATGTTGGTTGTTACCAGTTGCTTTATATTCTCTCTTGCATTACTGTTTTATAAGAGCTGTGAGTCTTTGCTTTTAAGTGTTTTTATACTGGTGAGTATTAACCATTCTATTCAGTGTTTAGAGTACTTTTGAGCATTTGTAGCAGGGCTAATCTAACAGTTATAAATTCTCTTAGCATTTACTTCTCTGAAAAAGGTTTCATTTCTCCTTCATTTATGAAACTTCATTTTCCAGGACACTAAATTCTTGGCTGATGTTATTCTGTTTAAGAAGAATAAAGATAGGGCCCTAATCCCTTCTGGGCTGTAAGGTTTCCACTGAGAATTCTGCCTTTAGTCTGATGCATTTTCTTCTGTAAGTTGCTTGATGCTTTCATCTCACAGCTTGTAGGATTTACTCCTTCACTTTGACTTTGGCCGGTATGATGACTAGATGCTTTGATAATTAAAAGGAGAGCATTAAAACACCCCTATACACAATGGTATGCCATCTCCAAAGTTTGCTTCTTTCTCGATCACTTTGGAAGTTAACTTGTTTTATGAAGTTATTTTGCAGAACTGGAAAAATATTGAACAAACTGAAGAAGGCATGTAGCTACTCAGCATCTGCCAGACACCTCCTACTCTCAGCATCTGTCTGGCCATATTTCAAGAAGTCAGATATAACCAACCATTTCTTAAGCCTTGAAGAACCCTAAATAGAGAGCAGGAGTGTGAACCCCAACCCAAGTTCCTGCAAGATGAAATTCCAAGGACTCTGTTAAGATAAACTCACACAAAAGAGGGGGAAAAAAATAAGAAACAGACATACAACTTCATTGCCCTTTTGGTTATCAACCTACAGTATTTACCCTTTTTTTACCCTTAATAATTCCCTCAAAAATCCCCCAGCCTCTTTGGGCCATGACCCTCTCTTCTTCCTTTTGAGAATCATGCTCTCTTTCTCTCTCACCCCACCCTTTTCTCTCTGAGATAGCAAAATAAACATTTTCTTCATCATATCTTACTCCATACGTGAGAAATTTTTCTCCACTCAGGCTGAAGCTCCTCATAAGCCTTCACCTAACAGTGATGTTCTATTTGGAATGAGTCTTCTAGGAATTCAATGATGTTCATTCATCTGGATATCTAAATCTAGCAACACCAAGGAAGTTTTCCTCCATTATTCCCTCTAATAAGTTTTCCATGCTTTTTTCTTTTTTTCTTCTCTCTCAGAGAGATACCTGTGATTCTTATGTTTGAGTGCTTTACATAATCCCATGTTGCTTGGAAACTCTTTCACTTCTCTTGATTTTTTTCCTTATTTTTGAGTGACTTGGTTAATTCAAAATCCTTGTCTTCAAGTTCTGAAATTCTTTCTTCTGCCTAGACTAATCTGTAGTTAAAACTTGCCACTACATTTTTCAATTCCTTAAATGACTCTTTCATTTCCAAAAGTTCTGTTATGTTTTTAAAATTTTTCTATCTATCTCTTTACCTAATTTTGTTTTTTATGTCCTGAATTATTTTTCTGGTTCCTTTCGATTGGTTTTAAACTTTCTCATGGATCTCATTGAGCTTATTTACCACCTACATTTTGGATTCCATCTCCAACTATTCAAAAATTTCTTTTTGGTTGTAGCCTATTGCTGGAGAGCTAGTGTGATCCTTTGGGGGTGTTGACAGAGCCTGTTTTTTCATATTGCCAGCATTCTTATGCTGGTTCTTTCTCATCTGGAACCTCTTCCCTCAGCTCAAAATAGATAGTTTTGAAGTTAATGTGTTCTCCTCTCCCAAGAACTCTGCTGCTTAGTGTAGAGAGGGAAGCATGTGCTGCCTTTTGGCTTTTGCATGTAAGTACCCACAGCAGTGTTGCTGGAAATTTGTGTTGGTTGGACCTCAGACCACTGGAAAAGTGTTCAGGTACCAACAATGGTGGGACAGGTTAGGTAATCCCAGACCCCTAAATGGTATGCTTGAGTCTTGGGGAAACCAGACTGAGACCAGACTGGCAAATATTCTCTCAAGTCTCCCTGAGTTTAGATGCTGTTTGTGATAGTGAAGGGTGGGATAATATTCTAGTACAGAGGAATGTTCAGGCAGGAGAATGGCAGATGCATTGTGAGCCTGCTACAGGAAGGGCTGTCCCCTCTTAATGAGGTCAGCAGAATTAAGCAGCTGTGGGGTACACAAACCACTTACATCTCCCTCTCTCAGCAGTGACAGTGGTCTCTGTCCTTTGGAGGGCACAAAAGTGCCCTAATTCCCAGCTTCTACCCTCGCCCAGCTGCAGTAGAGGTGCAAGCACGCAGCTCAGTATGCTGTGTGCAGGGCTACTAGATTCACTATGAACTATGGCTGAAATGTTCCAAGAAGGAGGTGTAGTTTAGCCAGGAGCTTGCCTCCAGGAAGAATTGGTTTCTTCCAGAAGGGAGAACCAGCTCCAGGAGGGGACTGCTATCCCTGCCCTCCCTAAGTGGAGGTGGTAGTTTTTGTTTTGATACAGATAATGGAAGTGGTGGGCCAGGTGGGTGAGTGAGTTCCCTTAGCACTGGCAGAATTGTCCTCTGGGTCCCAAGTGGTGCCATCCAGTGTTGGCAGTAGCTACAGTGTGAGGATGCCACTCACAGCCTCAAAAATGCAGATCTTAGGCTTTCCTGCTCTAAGCAGCAGCAGCAGCCACAGGAGCAGCAGGAGCAGCACTGCTTTGAGGGGTACTTCTCTTTGCTCATGAGCTTTTGGCATAAAGGCCACAGGACCAGTGTTGTCACTGCCACCACTCACAGTTCCAGTCTTACCAGTACTCTGACTCACCTACCTTGACCTCTTCTGGCAGCAGAAGCAGCTTGGCCTGTATTGGTGTACAGAGGGAGACAAAGGATCCTTTTCTCTACCCATGATTTAGAGCATAGAGGCTGTTTTGCCAGTGGAAAGAGGTTTTCTTGTCTGTGGTAAGGCAGAGCAGAGTGTGTGCCACTGCTGGGGAAAGAGTCGCTTTTCATAGCCCTCTACCCCAGGGAGCACTCAGACTCTGAAAAGTGTGCTTTGGTTTTCTTTTCTCCAGGGCTATCTTTTTGGAACTCTGCACTATACTTTACCCACAGGATAGTACTACATGTGGGCTAGAGTGTTATGGAACCCAAATCATTCCTATGCCCAACCAGCACTATATAACACTGTAGCCCTTTGGGTAGGCACCAGGGGATGTCAGTGGGAACTCCCAGGATGTGGATACATGGGAGCTGTGGTTTCCAGGGGAAGATACAGCCCTAATCAAATGTGCTCTCTCAATAATGTTGCTACAGCTAACCAGGCAAGGGGTTGGGCAGTAGGTGACCCATCATGATTTCCCAGCCCAGGGCAATGCATTCTGTGGGTATACAAATTATAGCCCAAACTAATGTTGGGGTTCATGTAAATAGTTTTCCTGTGTCTGGGATCACAGCAGTATAGTGCAGTGAAGTGGACCACTGAAACTCTTTCACTCTTTCCCTAAAATACCAAATCCCTCTGGGTTCCTGTCAACCTCTGAAGAGTTAGCCTCTGGCTTCCTTCTCCTTTTGCACCCCAGATGTTTCCTGTAATCTCTCCACTGGACTTCAATGTTCTATCCTTAATATTCTATTCAAAGTATGATTTTCTACTCATGGTTTTGGCTCTTCTTTCTAGAGAGGACAGGTGCCCAATGTCTCTAGTCAGCAATCCCGTGAAAGTCATTTCTTGAGATAATAATCTATCTCTACTGAAAATGCTGTGAAATTTGTTGAAATAACAATGAAAGATGTAGACTACTATATAAATTTAGTTGATAAAACAGTGGCAGGTTTGAGAGAGTTGACGCTGATTTTAAAGAAGTGCTACTATGGATAAAATCCTGTGAAACACCATTGCAAGATGCAGAAAAATCTTTCAGAAAGAAAGCTCATTGACCCAACACACTTTGTTGTTGTCTTATTTTAATGAAATTGTCACAGTCACTCCCACCTTCACAACCACTACCCCGATCAGTCAGCAGGCATCAACATCAAGCCAAGACCCACCACTAGCAAAAGATTATGATTCACTAAGGCTCAGATGATTGCTAGCATTTTTTAGCAATAAAATATTTTAAGTTATCGACATTGTTTTTTAGATACAATGCTTTTGCACACTTATTAGACTACATAGTATTAACATAACTTTTATATACATGGAAAACCAAAATATTCTTGTGACTCACTTTATAGTGATCTTCATTTTATTGCAATGGTCTGGAACTAAACTTTCAGTATCTCAACAGTACCCTTGCATAATTTTTTTTGCTATATTGCAGTGTGTTTTTTCAAATTTTTATTCCACATAAAAATTGGAATAGGCTTCCTCTAAGATGAAGTAGGCATATATTTTCCATTCCTCTCAGACATACATGCAACTAAAGGCTCAGGATGTGATATATAAAAAACATGTAAAAAGACTCTAAAAGTTGAAGAGAAGATGTATTTTCTCAGGACCTCAGGACCCCAAAAATAGCACAGTGTTTTTATTTGTTTGTTTTGTTTTATTGTTTTATATATGCTAGACTTGCAGCTAAAAAAGCCAGCAAATCAATAATACCAATAGGTACAGACAAAAAAATAATAAAAAGCCTGAACAAAAGCCTGATCTCCCCAGCCTAGGACCAGAAAAAGATTAGCTTAGCAAGACAGCAAACTTTGATTTTATTTTATATTTTATTTATTTTTTTGAGACAGTGTCTCACTTTGTCACACCGGGTTGAGTATCCTGGCATCATAGCTCATGGCACCCTCAAACTCTTGGGATCAAGTGGTACTCTTGCCTCAGTCTCCCCAGTAGTTAGGACTATAGATGCCTATCACAATACCCAGCTATTTTTAGATATGGGGTCTTGCTCTTGCTCAGGCTGGTCTTGAACTCCTTGAGCTCAAGCAATCCACCTGCCTTGACTTCCCAGAGTGCTAGGATGACAATTGTGAGCCACTGCACCCAGCCAAGACAGCAAACTTTTAAATGATAACTGCTCTACTCCAGCCAAACATAAAGAAAAACTGGCCCCACCCATACCCATGAGAGCAAATAGCTTAGACTTCCAAGCTTTCCAGATCATAAAAAGGCGCCCCAGCTCACTCTCTCACTAGTGTGGCATAAGGGAAGAACAAGTAGAGAACCAGAACTTTCATCCTCAATGAGCAGTGTCAGTGGAAAACACATAGGTAGCCTGGATTCCCCATTCACAATATTAACAACAGTGTGGAGCCTAATGGAAACTCAAGACTTTTACCACTGCCCAGAGGGTAAAAGGTACTTCCCTATGGTGTCAGTGGAGGCCATGTGGGGAGCAGCAGCAAAGCACCACTACCCCTCCTCAGATAAAAAGATACCAATAGATATATCATGTATAGTAAAGAGCTGGAAAGACCATCCCCACCGAGAACTAATAAGAAACTACCCCTTTAGGTGTCAACAAAGATACAAGGCAATGCCCCTTTCTTCCTGCCAGAGAAATGTCAGGAAAAAAAAAAAACAGCTAAAACTGAAGGTCTAAATAAGGTTCAAAATCTCGTAACATATACTCCAAATGTCCAGGTTTTGACCAAAAGTCATTCATCATGCAAATAACCAGTAAGGTCTTAAAATGAACAACAAAAAAATATGATCATCCAATGCCAAAACCAAATAACAGAGATGTTACAGTTATCTGACAAAGATTTGTACTTTCCTATTAATCTGAAATTTTTTTTTAAATGTAGACATCATAAAAATGCTTAAATAAGCAATTACAGACAAGCTAAAACAAATGAAAAAATTTTAGCAAAGACATAGAAAGTCTCAGCAAAGAAATAGAAGGTGTCAAGAAGAACCAAATGGAAATTTTAGAACTGAAAAATTCAACAACTTAAATTTAAAAACTCAGTGGGTGGGCTCAACAGCCTAACAGCAGGGATGGAAGTTAAGAATCAGTAACTTGTAAGATAGAACAATAGAAATTATGCAATCTGAACAAGAGAGAAAATAGACTTTTAAAATGTGAACAAAACCTCAAATACCTGTGGGACTGTAACTAAAAATAAGACACTCACATTATCAGAGTCCTGGAAGGAAAAGAAAAAAAGGACGTGCCTAGAAAAGAACTCCAAAAAATAATGATTGAAAGCTTTCCATGTTTGGCAAAAGACATAAACCTACAAATTCAAGAATCAGAGCAAACCCTAAATAGGCTACACCTAAAGAATTCCACACCAAGACACATCACAGTCAAATTTATGAAAACCCAAGACAGAGAAAAAACTTTCAAAACAATGAAAGAAAAATGAAACTTTTCCTAGAGGAAACAAGTAACCTGAATTATAGAAGATATATAATCAGGAGCAATGAAGATTGGAAAGAAGTAACACATTTTAGAATGCTAAAAGAACAGAACTGGTGATCTAGAATCCTATATCCAGTAAAAATATCTTTCAGAAATTAAAGGAAAATGAAGACATTCTCATATGAAGGAAAACTAATAGAATTTGTTGCCAATAACCTACATCCCAAAAGCATCTGAAATAAGTACTCTAAACAGAAAAGTAACAATTGAAACAGAAACTTGGGAATATCCAGAGGGAATAAAGAACACAATAAACAAAAATATGAGCAAATACAATGGACTTTCTTTATCCTTTTGAATGTTCTAAATTATGTTTGACAGTTGAAGCATGTAGTTCTAAATGTAATAGAGGAAATATTTAAGACAATTGTAAACAGGGATGGTAAAGAGACATAAAAGGAGATACTCAAATCAATAAAATAGTGATACCAATAGATTGGGATATTATATATAAAGAGATAGGTCTCACCTTGTCTCCTTCACAAGAGAGACCTTCTTCTAATTCTCTTTGAAAGTACATCTCTCTTGTGAAGGAGAAAAGGAGTGTTCTAAACTTTCTCTTTGTTCTTCCTAAATAAAATCTCTCCCTGTTACCCTGAAAAAAAAAAGAGATAACTATATATAGTAATAGCTAGACAAAGCTTACAAAACTTACAAAGAGATACACTACACTCAAAAACACTACAGAGAGACAAAATGGAATTCCAAAAGTATGTTCAAGTAACCAATCTACGAGAAGGCAGAAAAAAGAGAACAGAGACACAAAGATAACAAAGAGAAACAAAAAACAAAAGGCCCTACTTAAGTCCCAACATTTGAGTAATCACATTTAAAGTAAATGATATAAATACACCAGTTAAAAGAAGAGATTGGCAGAGGGGATTAAGAAACATGACCCAAATATACAATGTCTACAAGGAACTCACTTCAAATATAATATTTTAAAAAATTCATTTTATTGTAAGGTCATAAAGAAATTACCTTCTTTGATCTGTTATTAGGTTTAATGAAATTTATGTGTATATGGTGTGACATAAGAGTTAAGAGTCGTTTTTGTTAAGAATATCTAACTGATTCAAAATCATGTACAAAAACTACCCTTTTCCATAGTATTGTGCAGTGCTACTTTTGTCATAAATCAAATATCTACTTATATATAGATCTCTTTCTGGATTCCATGTTTCTGTCTCATTAGTTTATAGTAGGATTTAGATATTTGATCCCTTTAAACCTCATGTTGAAATTTGATCCCTACTATAAAAATGAATCAAGATCTAGGAGGACGATGCCCATATTAATATTAGAATATTAATTTCTCTTTGGCTTTTTCAGTAGACAAGAATACATGTGTTTATATTTAATATTTAAATGTGTTTATATATTTAATATAAATACATGTGTTTATACATTTAATAAGTAGCTCTGTATGTCACCAATTTAAAGATAATTAAAGCCAGACTTTTCAGACAAGGCAATTACACATACTGAAAGGAACAAATCTAGAATGAACTCTGTAGTGTTAGACTGAAATTGGTAGTAGCAGTGTAAACTCAGATTTTTACATAAATGTAAATATAAATAAATAAACACACACACACACACCCTGCTCCCAGATCTTGGTTCCATTTTTCACTAAGAGGAACCAGGCCTCCTTCAAAATATGGCTAATTCCTGGGAAAGCACGGGGAATGTAAAAGATGGATCTGGAACATCTTTTTTGCCAGAAAGCAAGGAAGTGCTGAAAGAGTGATGAAGGCATATTATGTCAACTTGAACAATCTCTCACTGGACAATTTGGGGGCAATTTGAGCACCTACATAAATAGTGACAGAACTGGATTATAGCCTATTGGATAAAATAGAAAACTACTTGATGTTTAGTTCCAAAGTACCTTTTCACAAAATACTTATTAATTACAAAGGGAAAAACAGTAAATTTACAATGAATAAGCTTGGCAGACACACCTTAATCAAGTGATCAAAAAGATAATCATTGGGGTGGCACCTGTGGCTCAAGGAGTAGAGCGCTGGCCCCATATAACGGAGGTGGTAGGTTCAAAGCCCAGCCCCAGCCAAAAACTGCAAAAACTGCAAAAAAAAAAAAAAAAGATAATCATTGATAACAAATTGAAATTCTAATCATTTAAGGATTTAGTGAGAATCCAGCATCACTTCTGTCTTATTTCTCCAGACATGTACAGTCTAAATCTAGTATGAAGAAATATTAAACAAATCCAATTTGGGAGACAGTCTACAAAATACATGTAATTGACCTATAATCTTCAAAAGTGCCAAAGTCATGAAAGTCAAGGAAAGCAGAAAATGCTTTATACTGAAAATAAGGAAGATAAATAACTAATAATGAAATATGATTCTAAAGTGATCATTTTCTATAAGAGTTATTAGACAACTAGTGAAACTGAAATGGGGTTTAAGGGTTATATGATATTTATATATCAATATGAGTTTCCTCTTTTGATGGTAGCATTGTGGTTATGAAAGGAAATGTCTTTGTAGCAAATATATTAAAGTATTTGGTACTGGTAAGGTATTAGATAACCAAATTACCCTCAAATATTAAGGGAAAAGTTTCTTTTTATATATCTTCAACTTTTTCTGATTTTCTACTTGTCTCAAATTCCATATACACACACACAGATATTAAATCTGTTAATATTTTTATTGAAAATGCTTAGTTTGTGTATATCATTTGAAGAGTATTAACATCTTTACAATATTGAGTCATCCAATCCATGGACATGGTATATTTCTGTTTATTTATGCTTCTCTCAATAATATTATTTTATATCTTTCTGGACAAAGGACTTGCACTTCAATTGGATTTAAGCCTACGTATATGACTTTTATGTAATTTTAAATGGTATATTTATTTCATTTCCTAATTGTTGCTGATTTATATTATATAAATTCAATTGATTTATAGCTGTCAACCTTGTATCTAATTACTTTGCATTATTCAATGTATCTAATAAATCACCTGTAGATTTTTTATTTTCCATATACATAATTATATTCCCTATAAATAATGAGACCTAATCTTTATACTTTTGTTATTTTTATCTGGTATTTCACTGGTTGTTTTCTGCTAGTGATGACATAGCATAGAATGGGCACTCTGTACACTAGTAGCAGAAATGCAGTATAGCTGCTGCAATATATTGATAGTTTCTGCAATACATTTTTTAAGAAAACCAGAGATGAAAGTTATCCCTATCTTAGTCTCAATCTCTGAAGGAAAGAGTTCAATATTATACTATTAAATATATTTATTGTATTCCCATTATTAGTTGAGGACATTCCCTAATTCTTTCCTGTTTTGCTAAGATTTGCTCATGAATAGATAATGAAATTTAACTAATGCTTTCCTGAATTTATTAAGATTATTAACTTTTTCATTCTCATAACATGTCTGTTTTATTGTCCTTATTAGATAAACCTATTGTTTAAGCTAGTCTGGATTTTCCATTTGAGTTTTTGCTATTTCTCATTTGGGGTTTTCTTTTTCTTCATTTATTTCATAGTTTGTAGCAAATTTAAATATATATGATTATATACAATACTTTATATTTGGGGGTTTGTCACTGGGGATATCATGTAGCGTAGATTTTGAATGTGTCCCTTCAATGAAGTTTTGCAATGGCTGCTGATGGTATCTCTAAAATATTACTACCAGCTCCAAATGGCTTATGAATTCCTAGATCATTTGGAAATTCCCATTCAAAACAGAGAGGACAGTGATTATGATACCTCTTTAGACCATTTTTACTTAGTTTTATTTTTCAGCCAGTGCTGAAAGTGGAAAAAATACCTTGTTGACTCAGGTCGACAAATGTGGGACATTTTTCCTCGTCTATTTATTCACTGAAATCCAACTTTATTTAGAATGTTAGATTCTACATCTTGCCTAGAGTATATCTTGTCTCCTTCCTCAGATAGATATTAAAATCTAAGTCCCAATGGTTACCAAGAGAAGAAATGCTCACCTCCAGCTCTAACTCAAGGCAGTAAATGCTTCTGCTTGACAATCTCTGTTGTGATATCCTCTCCACTTCTGGCTCCTAAGTAATTCCCTTACTTTCTCGCCAGTGCAGCAATGCATTTAAATATATTAAGTATTATTATACTTTATACAGTACTTTTAGGCATTTTAGGTAATAGGAACTTTTCAGATTAACTAATTCACATTTATCATTAGGATTGGAAGTCCTGCTTTTCTTAGCCTCAATTTCTTCATCTGACATAGGAAATTAATAAAGTAAAATATGTAAAGTATCTAGCATATTGAGGATTGAATAAAAGCAGCAGCTATACTGCATTTCCTCTACTAATGTATAAAGTGCCCATTCTATGCTATGTCTTCACTAACACTGCCTAATATAATTTTCACCAGGTTTTCCAAATTAGTAAGTAAGAATTGTACTCTGCTTTAAGATCAATAATCTTTTGACTGCTACCATAAGGACTAAGCATATAAAAAAAAAATCAATGAGGGGTACAGATTATAGAATTCCCAGCAGGGAAAAGACAATGTGATTCAAGAGTACACTGAATCACATAGGATGGCAACTCATGAAACTTGGGAGGCTAGGTTTAAAGGGTATAAAAAGAGTTCTTAAGATGACAAAAGAGAGATAGAGCATAAAATTCCTGGCGCATATGCCTGTAGGTCCCCTGCCCACAGTCATCAGACATGCCTAATTGATCACTGAATTTCTTCTCACTGAACTGAAAAGCAACCATAGTACCTTTCTCAAGATAGTACTCCAAGCAGCAACTGATGACAGTGGCCCATAGATAAAGCCTCCTTATCCTTCTTGATTTAGATTACAATTTTCAGTTCATGACAAGAGGAAAAAGCATATAATATTCAATGTTTCTTTGTATCTGAGCCAATAAATTTGCATCTGGGTGGACATGCTATTTTTAGTTGGGATTTGTTTACCCAGCACAGAGCCAGTCTCAATGTCATTGCTGGAAAATTCCCTCCCAGGGCAAGACAAAAGGAAGAAGACAATACCTGAAATCCAGGAGATAATCTAAACAACAGTACCTGAGTTACCGAGCTAAAGAATGGGATCCCAGTGGGAAGAAGAATGCAATCAGATGATTTCCAAATGTCACCTGACCTTTAGTAAAGGTTATTTCCTTTGTGAAACCAAGAAGAGGGAGACAAGGACTGAACAGGTTCTGTTGTCTTCCCTTTTGGCCTGTGAAGGTTTAGGTCACAATCACCAGAACTCATCAACCTCAAACACTCTCTGACAAAGCTAAGACTGCCTGACAGTGGAGACTCTAATTGTATTCAGACCTTATTTGCACCTCAGCATCAGCTCTCCATGGCAGGGAGCTCCCCAAAGGGCCATGCTGAAACAGAGGTTTCAGTCCAGGATCCCTGGAAGGGGGTTTCTTTTTGTTCTGGGACTTGGTTTTCCTGACTGAGGTGCTGATTTGTAAGCTAATCAACCACTATATAAAGGGTTGACCTGGATCACAGTTGTTAACAACCCAATTTGAAAGCATCTGAGTCCCTTCTTCCTCGTTTATTTTTCTGCTTTTGGCATCTCATAGCTGGGTGCTGCTACAAGGGTTGTCTGTTGATATATGGCATTAAGGCAGCCAATAAAATGACTTATACATCATAAAATTTAATCACTACCAAGGGAATGTCTCCAATATAAAGGAACAGGTATATTATTCTTCTTTATATGATTATCCCAGCTCATACTTTCTGGCAATTTGAGTCAATCAGATCAATGCTCATAACCTGTTTTCCCCCCCAACAATGATAATATTCCCTCCATTGTGGCTAAATTCATTTATTCTGATATATACTCCACTAACCATGCAAACCACACCCTCTTGTGGCACCTTGCCCGGTATGTGGCATACACCACACACAAATGCCCAATGGACCTGGACAAGCTGACAAAGAGAGACTAAAAGATACCCAAAAGAAGCATGTTGGGGGGATGGGGGATCTGACCTCAGTATGCATTATTTTAAAGACCATCAAAACTTCGTAGTGCAAAGATTAACACCTGGTAGTATAACTTCTTTACTTACTATACTAAAAAGAAAATTTCTCTAACTCTAAAGTTTAATTTTAAAAGGCCCCTTTCTATTCTTAGCATCCATTCCCTTTCCATATGCTAATCTCTGAGAAAGAGGAATAAAACACATTTTAGTCATGCACATACTCTGCCCTAGGCTGAAAAGCCCCTACCCTTCCTCCTCCAGCTGACAAATTCCCCCTTATCCTTTTCTCTCCACTCAAATCCTCTGTGAAAATGAAGAATGCCCCTGAAAGACTTAAGGGTGTATCTTTAACATTTCTTCTGGAATCTATTAAACAATTCTAATTATTTTCCCCCAGGAATGCCCATGTGTTTGCCCTCCTGCTGCACTGTGAGCTCCATAGGGTGGGAGACAGAGCTTCTGATCATCTTTTCTCCAGCATTTAGCCCACTGTGCCAGACTAGTATGTGATAAATTCTACTAGATGGTTGGATGGAAGAGGCTCTCTGATAACAGGCTCTACAATAACAGCTACAAATCTTAAAATATAAGGCTGGGAAGAACCACAAGACTCATAGTGTTTAATGCCCTCTTTTCATGATGAGGCTGGCAGAGAATTGACTTAATTAAGGCCACACAGTGAGTAGTTGGCATGGATGGCCTATCTCTAGATTCACAGCCCAATCACCCGATGAAAATAAATTTTCATTCATTCATGGAACAAAAGATGTGCTGAGCATGTCCAGTATGCCAGCTCTTGCAAATACTATCTTGAAAGAATAGTGGTGTTTCTTCCCTCTGCAGCTTTAATGGTGTAGAAGAATAGAGGAAGTATTTAAGTAAATAGACAGGACTAGTAAGAGGAAGAGGAGAGTCAGGCAAGTCAAGGTCAAATCCTAACTTTATTCAAAATGTTGATATTTTGTTCGTCAAGGGTTTTTAGTCCTAATTTTTATTCTTGTTAAATATTGCATTAAAACATTATTCATCTTGATTCTTCAGTTTTTTGGCACCCCCTTACATTTTGTTCCCGAAGCAAAGCTTTCACTCACCTCACCCTTACTTTTGCTGTATGAGTAACTGAGAAGTTGAATGAGGAAGAAAGCAAATGCCCAAGACTGCATGACATACATCCTCAGGGACCTTTTATGATTTTCTGGAATTCTTGGCCTATTCCTGAACAAAAAGAGATTTTATATTACAAAGCACAGATTTGTTATTTCTTTGTCTAATTGCTGAGGTTACATACATTTCCCATCTTATAAGGTCATCTTTTAAAGTGTGCCAATTTATAAGAAATTTTTGTGGCCCTCAACAAATTATTCAAAATCAGTTAGTTTTAAGTAAAGTCTCATAGCTGCTGGTCACTCAGATAAAGAACATCCATCCTGCAATTTATGTCACAAGGAAGACATCACGGGGTTGATTTAAGGCACATTCACTAAGCAAAATAGAAGTTTTGTTCACTTCCTAATACCAATGTGTTGTGCCCAGAGTACTCGTCCCCATAGACCCCCAGGGAACCAAATCCGATGCAAGAACAAAAGAGATTTTATTATTCAAACTCGAGCTTGGGCTCTGGTTGCCTGACACAGCAGGTCGTGAAAGAGCCCCAAGGGTAGGGTGAGTCAGGTATTTATGAGGTTAGGGTATGGGAACAATGGGGCAGCCCCTGATTGGTTGGGCCCTGTCTAGGACTCCTGTAAGCCAATTGGCTTTGGCCAGGGGAGTTGGCCGCTTGTGATTTTTATAGCTTATCCGGGAACTGAGCTTGGCTATGGTATTCAAAATTGCCGCCATCGGTTAAGATGGAGCTGCCCAGGCCCTGTGCCTCATGATCTCTCACAATGCTATTCTTTCAAAGTTGTCCAATATTATATTATTACCAACAATGTCATCTGCATTAAAATGAATTTTAAAAATGCAAAGTAAGATAATAAAACTAAGCAAAAATGCCCATTACCACCATCAACGAGCAGTTACCAAGGTCACTGAAAACACAGCAAGTCTGCAGATCTTATGGTTTGTGGCTTAAATACACACAGCACAATGCACTTGCCATGATAAAGCTGTTTATACGTGTCTCCTGATTTTAAGGTGACTCTTTGATCCAGTGGTTAGAGCTAAGAGTTACAGAACTAGATTTACGGATGGAGCACTGACATCACCACCGGCAGGAAGAATTACCTTGGGCAAGCAATTTAGCCTTTCTATGTATCAATGACACAACTATGTGACTGCTGCATTCCCAGGAACTTGTTGCAAGAAGGCTTCTTTAAGAAAATTAGTAAAAAAAAAAGACTTTCTCCTAAAGCACTAGAAAGCCTCAAGTTGTAGTGCTCAAAGAGGATCTATCTCACAAGGTGGAGGTAATGAATGCCCAGTGAAAGATACTTCTGGGTCATGACCCTTCAACACAATGGAGATTCAAAGCAACTTAAGGCAATTTGGACTGACATTAAAATAAATAAAAAGAATATAAGTAAGAAAATAGAATTTGTTTCTGTTAATGGTGTTAGTGACTGATCTCATTTCATGTGTTACATCTCAGGATATATTGGCATTGAATCTTTGGTCAAAGCAAAGCATTGCCTAAGTTCAATACCAGCAAGCCACTTACTTTTTCCCCCATTTTTATTTTTATGAAGCCATAAATACATAAATCATGTATACATTATGCATTTATGGGGTACAATATACTGATTTTATATACAATTTGGAATGCTTACATCAAACTGGTTAACATAGCCTTCACCTCACTTAATTATTGTGTTAAGACATTCATACTTTACACTTAAGAAATTTGACATGTACCCTTGCAATATGCACCATAGGTGTGGTCTTACTGACAGTAATGTTTGAACAAGTTACTTAAGGATCTGTGTCAGTTCGTCTCATAGCACCACCAATCTTCTTCTTTTTTTTTTTATTTTTTTGCAATTTTTGGCCGGGGCCAAGCTTGAACCTGCCTACTCCAGTATACAGGACTGGAGCCCCACTCCTTTGAGCCACAGGTACCGCCCCACCACCAATCTTCTTCATGGGGTTTTTCTGAAGATTAAATGAGATTGTGTACCTATAAAGCACTGAGTATAGTATCATGTATGTAGGAAATGGATGTTAAATGCAAGAAATGTAAAGAAAAGGTAAGAAAAAGGATTTTAAAAATGATAATAATTTCTGATTGATTTTAGAGTTCTTCTTAGCATCTAGAATAATGCCTAGGTGTAGGCATGGAGCAGGCACAAATAAATATTTGAATGAATAATGAGTGTTTATATGTTCCAAATGCTCACTAATAAAAAGAAAAAAGAGCAAAAAAGAAATATTAGAGAGATAAAGACAGATAGCAAGAAAAATATGTGGCCCCCATTGTTCAAGGTCGGGCCATTTAGTCCATATGTGCTTTAACATGCTCATAAGTCCATATATGTTTTAACATGTGCCACTTCTCCTTATATGCAAAATGGTCAGTTAGATGAGCTGCCCAGAGCTCTGCCCATTGAGAGGATTATTCTTTGTTACCACCTTTCCGTGCCAATCTCAAGATTGTAATACAGCTTCATCATTTTTAGTTTGTCCTCAAATCCCAGGTCAATACACCTATAAATCAAATTTGGCTTTCTTTCTCTTGTCTCATTTGGTCATAAAGGACAGCTCAGAAAGCCAGAGGTACATACATACATGACAAGGGAGGGGTCTTTGTGCAACTATAGAAGACGACATAGATGCCTGGACTGCCTACTTTCACACTTTGATTGTACCCTCTACTACTTGTACCCACACCCAAACATCCCAGTTTCTTCTCACAATGTATTTCTGGGCTCACCTACTTCTTTACTTGGTTAGTATGGAAGCTGGCAGCTAAAGTTGGGCAATTCCAAACACATGATATCCTGGTAACCGTGGTGTTTCCTCTCTACTAGGGTCCAGTAACAGGGCAGTTGCTGTTTTTGTTTTTTGAGACAGAGTTTTACTTTGTTGCCCTCAGTAGACTGCCATGGCATCATAGGTCACAGCAACCTCAAACTTTTGGGCTTAAGCAATTCTCTTGCCTCAGCCTCCCAAGTAGCTGGGACTACAGGCACCCGCCACAATGCCGGGATATTTTTAGAGACAAGGTCTTGCTCTGGCTCAGGCTGGTCTCGAACCTGTGAGCTCAGACAATCTACCCACCTCAGCCTCCCAGAGTGGTGGGATTACAGGCATGAGCCACTGTACCTGGCCCCGGCAGTTGCTATTTTTCCAGAGCTGTATAAAAGCGTATCATTCTTGATCTAGAACTATAAGATAACTGTGTTATGCTTCTCCCCTAAGACTTAACATAAGCTTCACATGAAATCTTTTTCTATCACTGATACCTGTAATACTATGAGGTCTTCAAGGTTGTATGGCATAAATAGCATGGTCCCTGTTACTGGACCCTAGTAGATAAATAGCACCACAGCCTAGGCCTGCTGCAGAGCCCTTTCCTGCTCTAGGCCCCAGCAAGACCTTTGCATGATTTGATATATGGACTAGAGCAATATCCTCAGGTGTGGGGAACACAAAGGCCTACGAGACATTTTGTTTTCTTTATTGGTGGGAAGTATAAGATACATAATTTCTTTTACTTTCATAAGTGTGACCTGGACTGGACCCTAAGTGTTCTACTGATGCACATGTTTCCGAATCTTTATACAATTTATTGCCCATTCACTAGACAGCATGTGTCTTACCAAAGTCTCCAGCATGCTAGCTACTTCTTGTTCATTAGGCCCAATTAGCATAATAAAATCCATGCATTCAATAGATGTTCTATCTAATGACCAAGTGGTCCAGGTCTCCTCAGAGGGCAAGAAAGATAACAAATCTCTCAGACAGTTCTCTCATGCCTCCCTAATCATCCCTGAAAGTTCTGCTCCCCGTTTGGGGAGGGACATACTAACTAAAACAGGAACTTTTCCCTCCTGGAGATCTAGTCATGATCAAAACTCCTCCCTCTAATTCACCCTCCCTGACCCCAACTTGGGAAGTCCCCTTTCCT